>PVLD010022069.1:0-30071 GCA_004027595.1 Dinomys branickii | reverse complement strand
TGGGACTTTCCCACGTCTCGCCCCGGCAGCCTGGTCCGCCCTACCACATCTCCCCCGGCATCTCAGAGAAATACGCCCAGTTTAAACTTCCCAGCCGAGGTTCAGGCATTCACGCTCACCAAGTCTGTCTCGAGCTGGTGGTGTTTATTAAGGAGGTTCGCTCCCTTGCTGCTCACCCGGTCGCCATCTTCCCCGGATCCCCATATTTGAAATTTTAAAGGAAGTGAGAAAATAGTTGCCAAAGGAAAAGATCACAATTTTATTGGTCTTCTTACATTATTTGAAAGTTTGGTTGAGTTAAGTGTTTATTTTTAAACACAAGCTGGGCCCAGCAGTGGGAAAGGTGTGTGCCACCACATTACTGGATGCTCATAGCAGTGGTTCTTGTCACAGCCATCATGAGGCCTTGTGACAACACAGATGGCTGAGCTCGAGTTTGGAGATTGTAATTTTGTAGGTCTGGGGTGGACATGAGAATCTGCATGTGTAATGCTTTCCCAGATGCTGCTGGCTTTGATCATCCAGTCTTTACAGTTCCAGATACACAACAGAGTCACTTGCAGAACTCTAAAAACACAAAGGCCTGGGCTCGCTACAGACCACTAAGAAGGAGTCTCCAGAGGCAGAGCCTATATTAAACTTCCCAGGTGCCTTGATTAGGCAGCCAGTGGTGGGAGCCACTAATTCAGGAATTACTGTCTTCATCCAGCCAGAAGTTCCTTCCACCTGAAACATTCTCCACTTCAACTTACTAAATTTCTACCTGCTCTTAATACAGCAACCCAAAGGTCACTGCACTTACTAACTTTGCTGCATCTGTGTTTCTTCCCTTTGGCAGTAACAATGGCAGTGAATTCACTGAGACAATTATTTAGGCAGTTTCTTCGCAAAGCTCTAATCTCCAAATATCTGGGTTCATCACTGAAACAGGAGAGTCTTATGAAGTACCTGGAATCATAGCTACTCAACAAGCTACTCCATGAGCTACTGACACCCTGAATTGGCAGCTTTGTTATCTGTCATCAGGGAAATGAGGACTTGAAACCTGAGATAATTCAGTTTATATAGAACTAAATTCTTAGATTGTTACACCTGGGTTTTGCTTTATAACTAGGAAGTGGGTATCCATCATACTCTAAGAGAGCGAGCCTTTTGCAAATCTCCAACGAGAGGAATCTTTCTGTAACACTAACTTTACTCTTGATTTAGTCTGCTAATTAGTAAGACAGTATCACCCTTTTAAACACTGAGTTTGATGAATACAGGGCAATCCTCTGCTCAGAAAGTTGACACAAATCTCTACAAGAAGATCTTCTCCCTCTTCTAGACACAGAGACCCGATGACCCCTAACCTCTGTCTGTACACAGGACTTGGGCTCCGGCCTGGGCATTGCCTATAGGTTCACACATGGGGGTTCTGATCACAGTCAATCTTATCATTCTATAAACGCTGTCTATCCTGGAGAGATGGAGCCCTTTAGACATCTTTGTCAGAGCCTATAAGGTTAAGAACAAACCCCAGACCACACATCAAATTAGCAAGGTAAAGAAGTTCATCTGTGCATTCTCCTTTTTATTTTATGGAAAAAAATAAACCTAACAAAATAATAGGAAAATGACCTTCTCAAACATGCATAAAGAATTTGATGTACAAATAAGCGAAGTACATATAACTTCAAATAGCTATGATAGCTATGACCAAAAAATGTACACCAAGGTATATAATAATTAAGATGCCAGAAGTACAGCCCAAGAACAGAGTATTAAAAGAAGTTAAAGAAATAAAATCACCTACAAAGGAAAGCCCATCAGAATGACAGCAGACTTCTCAACACAAACCCTCAAATCAAGGAGAGCTTGGAGTGAGGTATTTCAAATCCTAAAAGAAAACCTCCAATTCAAAATGATATACCCCACAAAACTATCTTTCAAAATCAATGGGGAAATAAGATACTTCCATAACAAAGAATTACTGAAGGCATTCATGACCTTCAAACCAGCTCTTCACAATGTTCTGAAGGATATATTAGAAAGAGCAAAGACCAAAAGCATAAGAACACCAACAGAAAGAAGCCACCAGGCAGGGCAAGAAATTAAACAGAAAGAATAGACAGGGAACCAATAACAGCAAAATAACATGAAAAGGGTAAGCCAATGCATGTAAGTCATAATCATCAATGTAAATAGTCTCAACTCACCAATCAAAAGAAACAGACTGGCAGCATGGCTCAAAAACAAGAACCAATAATATGCTGCATCAAGCAACACATTTAACTCGAAAGATATTCATAGACTGAAAGTCAAAGGATGAGAAACAATACTCCATGCCACAGGAACCCAGAAGAAAGCAAAAGTACTCTGTTTGCAGCTCTTTGAAAGTAGCCATCTGGATTTTCTCTTTGCCTCCAGTCTCCCACCTCCCTACACTTCTCCTGGCCCTGCCTCCACCTTCTCCTGTTTGGATGTGTATGTGCAAATAATGTGCACAACCAAACTACTGGGTAAGCCCCTGGTGCCACTGGAATTCCCCATTTCCTAACACCTCTGAAGATCTTTTGTATGTACCCTGTGCACCACAACAGTCTTGGAGGTATTGGCTAGGAGGAGTCCTTTAGAGTTAATGTGGAAAGGAAGGACTTAGATACAAATAATCTAAACCAAAAGTGCTTTGCCAGTGTATTGTGAGTTGAATCCAATGGTTCTGAGTAGCAACAAATAGGATGAACCCAGGGGACTTGTTACCCAGTTTCCACCCACTGGTGCCCAGGCTCATTCATATATGGATTGTAGTCCTGTCACCCCTTCTATCTTTGTTATCATTAGAAGTCTCAGCGATCCAGAAAGCATCCTGTTTCACTCTGGTGGTGGTTCTGTAGTCTTCCCGTCCTTGTAGTTGGACCTATGAGAGAGATCACAAAGAATGAGATGAACTTGGCACTTCTCATCTCTATTCATAACATCTTTCTGAAGAACTTTAAAAGTGTCAAAAAAAATAAATAAATAAATAAAAATAAAAATAAAAGTGTCATCACTACAGCCCCAAGATCAAGAGATTCCAGCTTTACATCCCAAGACTGACCACATGACCAAAACACCAAGTGATATTGTATTCTGACATGAATTTGGGGCATCAGAAAAGGCCCCACCATTTGTACGAGCCATAAGAGACACACAAAGTGCTTCAAAGTAAATCTAACAAAATATGCATGAAGCATTTGTGAGGAAAACAGGCCTGAAAGACACAAAAATAAAATTGAGCAAGTAAAAATGATGTACACTGTTCTTGGAGATAAAGACTCAATATCATAAAAATATATCACCCATCATCAACTAAAATATGAAAAAATAGGGATAAATATACTTCAGGTCTTTTGTTGCTTCTAAAATTGAGCCTAAAGTTTTTATGGGAAATCAACACACAATAACTGCCAAGAAAATCCTGGAGTGAATCTGCTACCACTTTGGAAAAATTACAAAGTTTTTGCCTCTTCTTAGGTTCTTTCCTCAAAAGTGAGGGTTCTAGAGAGAGATGCCTTGGGGAACAGTAAAAGCTCATTGTTGCTGGGAAGAGGATAAGGGTGGGGAAAACCCACCCTGTGCTGATAGAGGGGCAGGAAGTCTCGATCCCACACCAACACTAGTGTAGCAGTCCTTTCTCTGAGAGGAAAGAAAATGCAACCAGCCAAGATGTGCTGTCAAGGTGCACAGGGTACACACAAAAGATCTTCAGAGGTATTAGGAAATGGGGAGTTCCATTGGCACCATGGGCTTACCCAAACTACTGTGCTCCTAATGAAAGGCAGTGTTTGTCTGATCTTCATGGGAAGGAGGTGCAGAAAATGGCATCCCTAAGGCCCAGACACACAACGGATCCCTATGACTGTGGCCGAACCAGGACAACAGAGAAAACTCCCAGCCCCCAATTCTATGCTAGCAAGAAGTAACGTGAAAGAACAGCCTGTCAGTGAGCAGGCACAAGCCATGAGAAAAGGTTCCCTCTGTGGTACAAGTAGACAAAGATATCTAACATCCGGGTGTGAAGCAAAATATTGAGAAGGAGCTCCATCTTCCCTGTCTGCATCGTAACACCAGAGGAAATTAACTCAAGCAACAAAAACTCAAATGAAGCTTACCTCCTGACGACGCTGACTCAGCTTCCTGTTATACAGCCAGAGAAGAAGTATGCTTACTGATAGGCATATGATTTATGGATTTATACCAATCTTCTGTTTTACACAAAGTGTTCAATATGCAGTGAAAGTTATCACCACAAAATTATGAATGTATGTATGTATACACAAGATAGCTAACAGTCATACTACCGTCTTCTATTGCTTTACTGAAAGGAACAGTTAATGATTACTTGTTTGATCATTATTGTATGTCTCTATTTGTTTTCCTGAGAAATGATTTTGAAGATAACAATCCATAATACAACAACCATTGTTAATTTCTTAACATTTTGTCTGAAACTCTGTATTGTTTGTATTGTTCTTATGCTATTTTATAAATTGATGTGTTTGTTAATATGTTTTCTTCATTTATTTTTAAAATAAAAAAAGTTATCACCACATATGAAAGTACAAAAACAAAGTAGGAGAGAAAAATCAACCATCAAGAGACAAAGTAACTAACACAATCAGACTTAGAGATGACCTAGTTGTGGAAGTATCAACCAGAAAGCTTAAAATGACTAAGATTTGCACCTCAAAAATGTACAAAATGTGACATATACACAAAACAGTGGGAAATTCAGGAAAGAGCTGAAAATTAAAAGACAAAGTCAAGTAGAAATGGTCTTTTAAAAAAGGGCATAGAGATGAAATATAAGAACACCATCACTGTGTCCTCAGGAGACTTTACACAGCAGAGTAAACCATCAACCTTAAAGAGAGTTCAAGCTAAATCACCCAAAATAAAACACTATTTTTCATAAACACATATATAAATAGAACTGCCAAATTACTAGCAAGTCAAAGACATCATGACCAAGTCAGAAATACAAGACTGGTTTGACACTTGACATTCAACCTAATTCATCATTAGAAGAATTAATTCTTCAATAAACTCAAGAAAACCATGTCATCATCTTTATAGACATAGAAAAACCATTTGACAAAATTTAAAATCTATTCATAACTTTTAAAAAATATTTCACATCAAACCAGAAATTGAAGACAATTTAAATTTTGCCAAAGATAATCTATAATAATGGTAGCTAATATCATATCTCATAGTAAAAACCTAAATATTTTCAACATTAAAATGAGTAAAGAAGCAAGAATATATTTTTTCATGACTCCTTTTAACATCGCATTGGTGCTCTACCTAATTTCATAAGGCAAGGAAAAATAATAGGAAACATATAGATTAAAAAGGAAGGAAGAAAACTGTTTCTTTCCATGGATGATACAGTTGCCAACCAAAAAAGAAACTCTGAGTCTACAAAAAAAGTTTTTAGAACTACTAAATGAGTTTTAAATTGTTAAAATTCAAAAATAACTGGGGGGCTGGGGGTATAGCTCAGTGGCATAAGCACTTGCCTGGCAAGCGCAAGGTCCTGAGTTCGATCCCTGGTACTGGAAAAACAAACAAACAAACAAACAAAAAAAAACAAAACAAAAATAACTGTATTTCTATAGATAACATATAAAACTAAACAATGAAATTAGAAATGCAGTATTTTTTACCATTGCAACTAAAACATGGAATTCTTATGTCAAGATCTAACAAAATGTGTGGAATACCTGAATCACAAATTAAATATATTGATGACAGAAGTCAAAGGAGATTAAAATAAATCACAATATTTATAGAATGGAAAACTTAACTTGCTAATGTGTAATTTCTCCCCCTCAACCTTGTGGTAGGTTATTTCTGTCAAAATTGATAAACTGAGTGTCATATTACCATAGTAAACAAATGAAACAAAATTTTCTATATACTGTAGGATAAGCCAAACATGTAGGATAACGTACAGTAAATAAAACAATTTCATTGTTAAATACCAATCTTGCTACAAATACAAGGCCAACTAATTTTAAGATTTATACTGTAAGAGAAAAGAGGTATGAATATACAATTGAAGAGGGCAGTCTTATAATATTGATTTTAATTATAGTTAAAGTTTAATCCTATAATTTCTTCCTTCTAGCACTAGCCTACTTAAAGCAGCTACAAACAAGGGCACTGTGATTTGTTACAGTAATAGCTAATTTCAGCCCTGAAACAAGGAAAATAAAAGGGACAATGTAGTAGTGAAACAAGTCCTCATCTACTAAAGGGATGATGTGAAAAATGTACAGGCATCTTCGTGAAGTCACTCACATCAACCACATTTGGAGTTTCTGAATGCCACAAGAACAGTGACAGTAACAAACTGTAAAACTCATTTTTAGAAGGTCAGATCATGACAATGGAGGAAGAAGAAGACAGCGAATAAGAGCATTTTGCATCAAAATACCCGATAATGATGAAAACATTACTCAAAGAAAATGGAAAAACTACTATTTTGCATTCCCAATAATTTTATCAAGCAAGGGTCATTAAAGGATCTTGAAATATAAGCTAAAACCTCAAGGAACCGATTTGTCACACTATCTAGATATTCTGCCAGATTATTCACTAATCCCAAAGGACAAAATCTCCCCCACAATGGAGAGATCACTGGGTCATCACCTTACCCAGTTATCCAAATCTAGCACCACTAATGGTGGGACAGCTTATCTCAGGTACATAAAGCACTAAGCAACATAACCCACAGTAATGTCATAGTCTCCGCAGAGCATGTTTAACCTGAATATAATAAAAATTCCACCAGGTAATTCCAGGGTGTGGAAGAGTCCATAAGAAAATTAGTTTGGGCTCTTCAGAAGACACATTGTCACGAGAGCAACAACGGAAGGCAGGGGACCAAATCTAAGTTAGGAGGAACTCAAGCTATCGCGGGTAGGCACAGTGGACCACCCTTGCACTGAATGCATCAACGTGGTTCAAATCCTACATCACAAACGTAAATAAACCAGAAGGCATTTGAAATTCAACATGGACTTGCCGTGGGATAGTGGCTGGAGATAAATTTGGGGGTGTCAGTCAATGATGCTGTGGTTGTAACCTCATACTTAGGAGACTCATGATAAGGTGCATAGAGGTGAAGGGACAGAGTGCCTGCAACTGCCTTGTAAAGGATTCAACGAAATTAAAAATGGTAAAATGTGAACAGGTAAATCTAGATATATGGCACATGGACTTTTGTTTTAATATCTGGCTTTTACTTTTATGTAAATTTGGAAACTTTAAAAATAAAAGGTTGGAGGGAAAAAAGTCCTGACCGGATTAGCCAGAAGTAGAACCTGAGAAATATGTTGGGGCCGCAGGAGACAAACAGTGCACTCACGGTGGGAGACAGAGGTTAGCAGCAGAGGTTGCTGATCTGATGGGGACTTGGCACTTCTGGGAAAACCTAACACCCTGATTTCCGTGCGGAGGGATGCATTGCTTAAGGCCAGAGCACGGACTGCATTTTTCCCAGGCGAGAATCTAAAACATTCAGGCAATACTGAAACATTTTGAGCAGTCTTTGCAAAGGCTCTGGGCCAAAGAGTTATTAATTTTAATTCCAGCTAAACCACTGGCAAAAAGTGGGTGGCTCAGCTCAAATTCCTTGGGAATGGTCGGAAAATGTAGGCTTCCTTGGAAACCTGCAGCGGGATTAAAGAGGGTTGTTTTGGGAAATCGCTTTCATGCCATTAATTAGCTTAAACAAGTAACCATTTATCAATTCTCACGATTACTTAATCATTAGTATCACATCTCATCAAATTTATGTGCAAAGGGACTCCAGAACTTAGTATGAAATTCTCTTGTTTTTTATTTATTGACAGGCATTTAGGAAACCATGGGTGTTCCCCTCCTCTTTCTGCTAGATGTTTTATGGGGAGTTAGATGTTCTTCAAAGAATATTTTGTGGGAAAGAGGGCATGGCTGGACAGAGAGATGAAAATAGCAAGTTTTTGAATTAAACAAATAAAGGAAGTTCCCCAAGCCCTGCGTGTACTGAGGAGGCGTCCCAATCAAAGGGCTTCCTAATTGCAAGAGTATGCTTTTAATATTTAATTTTAAAGAGATTCAAGCCAGGCTTTTTGTTGCTCAATCCTTTTAACCAGGTGCCAAAAATCTGCCCCAATGTATGGAAGCAGATTCTTCTGGTATGAACTGCTACAAGAGCTTTGATGTTTATGCCGAGAAGAACGAATCTAGGTTGATTACTTTATTACTTTGTCTTCCAAAAGACCATCCCTTTCGTACAAAGCCTCCTTGATTTATCCAGCTGGGAAGGACGCCATGAACTTGGCTTTCCAAAACTACTTGCTAAAAATCCCTCCTTTTTTTGATTTGGTCAGTCTTAAGAATCACATAGGTTCTTACACAACAAAATAATTAACTTTTGCTTTTTTAGAAAAAAAGTTTTATGATAATGCAAATTTATTGTATATTGGTATTATCAGTTATCATTTGCTATAGAAAACAACAAAACTAAAATTTTATCCCTTTGATACTAGATTTCATAATTGAAAATTAAATCTGCTTCCCAACCCACCTGATGTTTCTTCTGAAAAGCTTTCTCAGTGTGGTGCCTATTGTTTTAAGGCTTAACAGCATAATTTAAAAATAAAACTAGGATGCCTATGAAATTTCATGTAAATACCTCAATGCATAACAGTTTTATGAGTTACCACATATAGCACCCCATTCGTGCTAGTGCTCGGTACAAACATCTTGTCTTAATTCAACAGTTTGAGTTTTCTTCAGACCTTGAGCACTCCTGATTAATTTCTGAATCCTGCTGACACTGTTCTAAAAGAGGAAAAAAGCTAATTGCTCTGATGTCATTCCAGATAAGACAAGCACAGGTTCTTAAATACTTGTTTGGCATATGGGCTGGAATTTAAGACATCCTGTATATAAAATTCTTATACAGCAATTGGGAAGTTACTCATGGAAGTTACTCATGGACTCAGGCAGTAGAAAAACATGTTTGTTTTTGGTACTCCTGCAAGGTAAATTTCATTATTCCCTCATTAAGGTTTATACAGGGTGGTTACACAGCACCCACCATCATCAATTGTAAAAAGAATACTGTGTTGTTTATTTTATACATAGGTACAGCCAACCAAACATGCCAAACCACTTCCAGCAGTTTATTGACACTGGCAAGAAACAACAATTTAGAAAAGTAAATGACGCAGATTGCATAGCGTGGAGCTGTCAAGGTTTCGCCCCCCTACAGCCACCACCAAGGTTCTTTAGAAAATTTCTTTCTACATTGAAAACATGTCAAAAATTTGGAAAGCAAAAAAAAATCAGGTGTGGTTTTTCTCCTAAAGTTATAATTTGATTTTGTGCCAATCTTTGATATTAGACTCTACAATACTAGCCAGTTTTACTCATTTAAAGTATGAAGATTTATCCAAAAATGTATGTATGTATGTGTGTGTATGTGCACATATATGTGTATGCATATGCATATATGTACCTGTATGTGTGTTTCTTAGATCTTCAAGCCAGAACGAGTGAGCAGAAAGCAGCTAGTTTTGTGCAGAGCACTTTCATAATCACCTAATTTCAAGGCAGTGAATAAAGCTAATACCATTTATATATTTGGCTTTGAACAAATGCTATAGTTAAAATCATGTTATACATAAAAATAATAAACCTCAGACTGCAAGCGCCCTTTTACAAATAGATTTCCCATTTATAGGGGAGATAGTGTTTGCACTTCAGGATATATACTGTGGCACGGCATAACACAGTGCTGTGACTGTTATGTCACTATCATTCTGTATCATAACTTCTCACTAGTTAGCACCTTGTCCTGGGTACTGCATTACACAGTGAATGAGAATGTGGCCAACTAGTTTGTCCTGTTGTTCACTATTTCCTTGACTTTGGACAAGTTCATTAACCTTCTGCTACCTCAGTTTCCTCATCTGCAAAACAAGGATCAGTATACCTTTGATTCAGGTAGAACATATGAAGATTTGAGTGGTCTTAACTCCTAGCACATAATGAAAAATTATTAGTCACCACCTCTTTTTAATTTTAGGTTTTTTGGGGGGTACTATTTAACTTGGTTTATAGCACCAGTACATTATTCTGCTTCAAGAAGATATTTGCTTGAGAAACTTTGATCTCTACTGAACTCATCTACCACCTGCCTAGGCAATAAAAGTGCTGTGTACCTGCTAAAAGTGCTGTGTACCTGATTATTCCTCAGCATAATCATATGATGCAAGAACTACAATTAATCCTACTCTATATGTAAAGAAACTACGGGGCTAAAAACTTGCGTAAGATTTCATAAGCAGTAAGTGGTGGAGGTAGCATTAAAATCTGAGCAATCTGATGTTAGGTACCAACCATCAACTTCATATCTGTATTATTTACATTACATAGTAGGAGAAACCACAGCATGCAGAGGATAGAGAAAAGGAGTCACGTGTCTCCAGCTCACATAATGAACAGAGGAGCCGAAGATGGCAGCAAAGCCTGCAGTTTCTGTCTGAGCACCTGAGAGGCACCTACACATCTCTCAACTCACTCAAGAGCCTGTGTCTGATACGGAGTCAGCAGCAGTCACACACTAGAACATATCTGAGCTGTGTTCCTGGTCTGCTATCAATCTGATCCTGCAGTGTGAATAGAAAAGTCCAGATTCACACAGCTAATATATCATATTAGGTGGATACAGGTTATCATGGGGAGTGAGCACTGGGATTGTATAGGCACTATGTGTACTACGACAAGTGGATTGGCCATGAGATTTTAGATCAGGTATCACCAATTAGTCTGGTGATCACTGTGGGGTATGAGGTAGCCCTAGTAGCTCGAGTTTATTAGCTCACTTCATGCTCATAAGAATTCTGCAGGATAGTTCCAGGATCAAACCTGCTTTCTTCATGAGGAAGTGAAGGCAGGAGGACCAGAGGGTCATAACTTCTCACTAGTTATGACAACCGGCCTCACATCCGACAAACAATAGGTGTGGGAGGGAGGGCACTCCCTGGCCTAACTGTGTGACATCCATGCACAGGTGTAATAAACCTGCTTCTTGATCCCTTAACTTAATGACCTTATCAACACACACACATGAATGCACGCACACACACATGCAAGCACATGCATCACCATGAACGATCACCCTTCATTATTGCCACAAGGATTTGAGTAGTTTTATACCTAAAAACTAGTGAGGCTGAGGGCAGGGTGCAATGGGAATTTGCTGCTAAATGAGCACAGAGTTACAGTTTTAGAAGATGGAAAAGTTCTGAAGATGGATGGCAGTGGCGGGTGTACAACAGTGTGAATGTACTCACTGCCCACTGCACTGAACACATAAAAGTGATGAAAACAGCAAATTTTGTGTTAGACATGTTTTATCACAATTTTTAAAAGTAGGGCCAAGCCAGATATGGCGGTACATGTCTGTAATCCCAGCACCTGGGAGGCTGAGGCAGTGGGATTATTGTGAGTTTGAGACCAGCCTGGGCTATAAGGTGAGCTCAAGGCCAACCTGAGCTGCATAGCGAGATTGAGTCTCAAAAAGACAAAAGAAAAAAAGGTAGGGCCAAGGAAGAGAACTCAGGTTAGGATTATTCACCCAAAGGCTCAGTCAAGGCTGAGAAGCACTGGGTTGGTGTTACAGGAGGGGTAATGCATGCCAGATAGTCTTCTACTACCTTGAAGACTGATTGGGCTGGGGTTTTTTCTTTTTAGACTGCAAAAGTGGTATTTATTGTCTGTTCTTTTCCAGAATACAGGATTGAGGTTTGTTAAGTACCTGGGAAACT
Organism: Dinomys branickii; assembly: GCA_004027595.1. NCBI lineage: Eukaryota > Metazoa > Chordata > Mammalia > Rodentia > Dinomyidae > Dinomys > Dinomys branickii. Next base: position 18,222 of record PVLD010022069.1, on the reverse strand, counting down.
CAGAAGCTCTAAAGGTAGAGAGTTTGTTTCCATTGCACTTGACTTTCTGTGGCTTGAAATACAGTTTTCATTGGATAATGACAGCCACTCTCCAACGTGGTTTCCAGGTTAAAGTAATCTTGTCATCTTTCCATGGACTTTGCAGAAAGAATGATATATGCTCAGTATTATCTGTGCTAGATCATGGAGAACTGCAGAACAAACTTCAAGTGAGAACAGATTTTTATATTTAGAAGTTAATATATGCCCACTAATACGTAAGATGAAAAAGAGAAGCAAAGCTTTTGAACTAATAAAACCTACACTGAGGCATCAGGGCCTCTTGTCCATAAGGATCTCCTCTCTATGAACCAAACCCTTACCCTTGAAGATTATGATATTTATATGAACTGAGATAATTAAAAATATTTTTTACCAAAAGTCTGTTAGAAATATAAGTCTACATACCTGCTGTTTTTTTTTAAATTCAATCTTAAAAATGGAAAATAAAATTTAATACCACATTATTACTCACAGTTGTCGCTGGCAAAGCCTCTAGCCGCCTTCTTAATTTTCAGACACCACCAGAGTTGTTTTTCTTTCAACATGGATTTTTTCCCTCAAGATTTTATGAAGATCTATAAGTGGAACTGTGTGCTTTTTCCCATTGAGGACAAATTTAATTCTTTTGCCTTCCAATCTTATTTTTTTAAATGCTAACTTTGTAATTTTCCAGAAAGAAAACACTGCGTGGTGTGAAACTGACATTGCATTGCAGGATTTACACTGCACGTTTGTATGGCCCTGTGCCCAAGAATTTTACCCAAATTCTTCATCCCTACAGAGCTAGGGATTTCACTTTTGGAACCAAAGGCTAGAAGATCCTTTATGACACTTACATTCTTATTCTGTAAAGCTGTTGTTGGTGATAATAATGCAAGACAATGAAAAAACAAAATTCATGTAAAATTCTTTGAAAGACCTGTTTCTAGACATCTCCACAAACTTTCCTTTCATTCATCTACTCAGCAAGTGCACACTGAGCAACTTGTATGGCACTGTGTTAGACGATGGAAACACAAGATTCAGTCCCATGCTTGGGAAAATGACTTTGCAGTAGGGAAGTCACCAGTTTAACCAGTTCTACCAACAACTGACGTGAGGGTTCATCTAACTGTGAATGATTTCATTAGCACTTAAGTGCTTCAAAGAGAACTAGAAGATATCTTGGAAGTTTAGCTGGAGGATTGAACTTGGGCAATGAGGTGTTTCAATATAGTACTACCTTTAGTCCCCAGCAAGACCCACTTGCACTTTGAAAGAGCCCAAATCTTCCTTTTTAGACCACACTCCTTGTATCTGAAACCTCTCGTCTTCTGTACAAACCATCTCAGGCTTAGTCCCCAGCAAGACCCATTTGTACTTTGAAAGGGCCCAAATCTTCCTTTTTAGACCACACTCCTTGTATCCTAAACCTCTCGTCTTCTGTACAAACCATCTCAAGCCTAGTTCTAAGGGCTATGCAGACCTCTTTTCTGAGCCTGTCATTCAAAGGGGGACTATAGACACTGATATCCTCTGCTTGGCTTCTTGGTGGTGAGCAAGAGAGGCTGGCTGCAGAGCGCACATGTATGGAGTTAGAGGTGCATACGGGAATATTCACAAGTCTTGTCTTCCCTTCACAATGTGAGAAGGAACCAAACATGAGGAGACAGAGATGGACATTAGCAACCAGCCTGGCCCTCATGCTTACACCACAGCATTCCTGCGTGGGATTCCAAGTAGTCTGAGGAGCCTAGATTCTCACCAAAGTGGTTGAGCCTCCAGTTTTGCTTGAAGCCCTCAAAATGTTGAAGTTGCATGTCTCAGTTACTTTTCTCATTAGTGATACAAAATACCTGACACCCAAAGTTAAAGGAGGAAAGGTTTATTGTAGCCCACAGTTTGTAGAGGTTTCAGTCCATAGTCAGCTAGCTGCAGGGCAGGGTGGCATGGTAGAGGGGCATCACAGAGAAGAAACAGTTCATGGTGGGTAGAGGGCAGTAAAGCAGAAGGCAGCAAGCAGTGAAGTACCAAAGCAGCAAGAGATATCAGCATTGCTCTTCGTGCCCTTTATTCTCTACCTATGCTACACACCCTTAGGGCTGGTAGCGCTCACACCCCAGGTAGGCCACACCCAGAACTATGCCAAACCAATCAATCAAGGGATTAATTTAGTGATCATACACTCTTTTTTACTGTAAAAATTTAAAAACTAACAAAACAACACAAAAAAACCAAAAATGATACATGACCTCAAAACAAAATGATAGAAATTCACAATGGTTGCTACATTACATACTGTTATCTTCAATGAAGTTGCTCCGTCCACCAGACATAAGAATGTAAGATTGATCAAATAATCAAAGACAATAACAAGTAATGAAAAAAAAAGAAAACATTGGCAATGATACAGAGCTGCACCATACAAGGTGGTAGGAGTTCAACAATGGTTCTTATTGTTGTTTTTGTTGCATATTGTTTTTGTTGCATTGTTGCATATTGTTGTTTACATTTCAGTCATTCTGATACCAAATTCAAGCATGCAAAATTGGTCAAGAAAAAAGAAGATTTTAAGCATCGACTGTTCCTTTCCATAAACCACAGACATCGGCAATACACCTATTCGAGCTATCCTTATGTATACATATAAATTTTGTTATTCATTTAAAAAAACAAAATAACAAAAACAAATACATGAACAAAACCATAGAGAACAATAACTGATACATAATTTCAAAACATGGTGATAGGATATTAACAACGGTTGTTATATTACATAATGTCATCTTCAGGATTGGTTGCACATATAACCAGATATGGGTGTGCGAGATTGATCAAACAGTTACACATTAAGAGTTCCTTTCAATAAACCAACACATATTAGTAGTACAATTATCTTAGCTATCCTGTGTATACATATATATTTTTTTCCTTCTTTCTTTTTCCTCTCCTCTCCTCTACATCCCAGTTGCTCCTTCTATCTGAGAAGTTTCTGATCATACACTTTTAATCCAGCATCACAATCTAATCCCAGCATGAAACACTCTAGACCCACCCATCTCTGATATAGCCACACCTGTGACTGCATGAAGCTTTGGGGGGACATCTAGACACAGGCCATAACAGTGAGCCTCTTGGCTCTAGACTTTGTGACATGAGGTGGAATTACCTGAGCAGCCCACATGTGTGAAGGTTCTGATGGATTAAGAAAATCAACACAGGAAAAGCTACTGTGTCTGGGACCAATGCTCCCTGTGGCTTGACGGAAGAGCTGTCTGGCACAAAAGAAGAAGGGCCTACTCTGCAGAGCACACTTGGAAGGGGGCATGATACGTTCTCATGAATGAAAGCCCTCCATAGTATATTTTAAGTGGGTATAAAAAATTACTAAAAAGGTGTATATTGCTAAACTATTATTTCTATACAATCTCGACCAAAAAATGAGAATTTTAAAAGTAATTTTCTTTCAAATACTGAATTATAAGGATCTCATTGTCCTAGTCCTTTCAGGCTGCTATAACAAAATACCTTAAATTGGGTGGCTTATGAGCAGTAGAAATGTATCTCTTACAGTGCCATGGCTGGGAAGCCCATGATGACCAGCGTCTGGGGAGGCCTGTTCCTCAGAGAAAGCAACTTTTTACTGTGCCCTCGTGTGGTGGAAGGAGCAAACACTGGGGCAATAATCCCATTCGTGAGGACTCAGCCTTCATGGCCACATCCCCTCCAAAGGTCCCACCTCCTCATACCAACACTGGAGGGTTAAGATTTCAACATGTGAATTTGGGGGAGCCTCACATCCAGACCAAAGTGCCCATTATCTTCATAATTCTGTGAAGTAACCATCTTTCCTCATGTTTTCAAGTCTCTGCCCTAGAAGGCAGGCTCTGTTTTCTCAGCTCAGTTTTCACATTCAATAAATATTAACAGCACTCATCTGTTTATTGATTTAACTCAGCTGTAATTTCCTCAGCTTCAATATGGGAATCATACTAGTGTAATAGGGATGTTGTTTTGTTTTGTTCTAAAGACAGAGAAAAACAATTAAAAGGATACAGAATTTCAAAACAAGATGATAGGAAATTAACAATGGTTATTATTATATTGCATATTGTTATCTTCAAAGTAGTTGCTCAGATTTCCAGATACAGCCATGCACAACTGATTAAACAATATTAGCACTAACTGTTCCTTTCAATGAACTAATAGAAATTAGTAGTGCAGTTATCTTAACTATCTCATTATATGTATACCTATTTTCACCTTCCTTCTTTTCTCTTTTCCCCCTTCCCAGTTTTCCTTCCCTTTTGAGCAGTTTCTTTCCCTTTCACTATATTTATTTTACCTTTAGAGTATAAAATATTTCCAACAGCCCTAGGAAATCACCAGGCACATAATAGGATAATATAGGTCATGTACCCACAGGAGCTTCCAATTAGCAGAAAAACAAATAGATATATAATTCTGTGACCAATACTCAAAGAGCATCAAGTTCTAAAGTTTCAGATAAAGAACAGATTCATTCTGCCTCTAGAACAGGGCCAACCACTGTGGCTTAGCTGTAGAATGCTCCCCCAAAGCTCATGTGTTCAGAGGTAGATCTTTGGGGCAGATGACAGTATCAGGGGGCACTATCTTTACCAGTGGATTAATCCTAATTCAAATGATTAATCTACCCATGAATCCATAGCTACTGAATGTGCTGCTAGGAGGTGGACCTGGTCAAAAAAGTTAGAAGAGGTGGGAACTCTTGGGGTGTGACCAGGAATATACTTCCCTCACAGGTCCTCCCCTCATTCTTTACTTCCTGTCCATGGCAAAAGCAGCTTGCTTCTGCCAGACCCTTGCCCCATGGCATTACTGCCTTGGAACCCGCCAACTATGGGCCCAGAGCATGAGCTAAAATGAACCTCTCTTCCTTTAATCCGTGGCTGTAGGATATTTTGACCCAGTAGTGAAAAAGTGGCTATGACAGCAGGTTTCAAGGAAGAAATATTTGATCTTGAACTCATAAAGATCATGAAAATTTCAATAAGCCTAGAGGAAAAAGAACTGCCCTGCTTAATTGAAGGATAAAGGGGTTGAGCCAGTGTGTTAAAGAAGTATACAGCATAGGAGGGAAGTTTGGTCACTAAGGGTGTATCCTTGAAGGCACTAGTGGGAACTCAGTCCTTCTTCCTTGTATTGCGTCTACCTGCCATGGAGAGAACAGCTTTGTTCTATCACACTCTCCTGCCATGGTGTTCTGCTTTTCCATAGGCCCAAAAGCAAGAGAGCCAACTAACCACGTACCAAAACTTCTGAATCAATGAGCTAAATAAACCTTCCCTCTTTGAGTTTGTTATCTCAGCTATTTGGTCACAGTAATGGAAAACTGACTAACAGTATTCCTTCAACTATTTCTAACTCAGTATTTTCAAAGTGTGGCCCTAGGGCCTTAGAATCTTTGGGCATATGTGTTAAATACAAGGATCCTTGTGTCTATCCCAGAACTGATGAACAAGAATATGCAATCTGGAGCATTTTAATAAGCATTCCAGGGTATTCTTGTTTATAGTAGTAGCTGAGATACTACAAAAGGTCAAAGGAGGCTTTTGTACAAACAGCTTTGTGTTAGACAAGTGGCTGACTACATCCATGCTATTAAGAAAACCAAGAAGCTCCTCTTTCAGAAGAAAAATATGTATTCAGAAATGTGAATTTTCCTTGAAGAAAATAAATTAGTGTAAGACGCAAGTTGGCTAGATATGTTAAACTAAGGGGGAAAAAATCTTCAAGCAAATATATTGTTGCCCGCAAAGTATATTCCTTCACTGTTCCCTAAGACTCTGACGTCCAAAGGGAAAATGATAAAAATTCTTTAGAAATAATATGACTTTTAGCTTTTCCCTATTTTTGAAAAGAGATCTCTAAACTAAATTCACTTAAAGAGTTGCAGAATCCTACTTAGGTAACACTTCACAAAACAAAAACTAGTGTAAAACATGGTAATGTTCAGTTTTCTATAATGTCAAAAAAATTCTTCCAACCATTGTCCTTAAGATATTTCACCCCAAAATATATACATTGCTTGGTATGAGCTCCAGCACTTATAACCTTACCAATTTTACATGCTCTTCCCCATTAAAATAAGTGCTTAATTTAATAAGACAGTAAGGCTATTGTTTTGCATAAACCTAACACATTACAATGTCCTATTTTGTTGATTATTACTGTTCATACTATGGAACATAACATTCTTAAAACTATTAAGCAATATAGGGATTTCTAATATAATAAATAGGGAAATATTAAAAATTATATATATATGATCATTAGTTTATTATAAATAGATTCCATAAATGTAGATTAAGGATTCTAACAACATAAAATATTAATTCTGTTGGCATTGCCAGCTGTTAGTTTTTGGCTTCCCTCTTTGCACCTTTCTGGAATTTTGCACTCTTCGAAAATACAGCTGCCTTTGTTTTATGACTTTAAAAAAAGCCTTCAACTGTGTGTATGGGGTAGGAGGAGTCAGGATGTGAGAAAGGGATAAGACCAAACAGTATGGTGAACTGTTCAGGCTGGGGGAGAGATGAAACCTCTCCTAGCCCACAGCAGAGTCATCACCATGCTTTCCTTCTTTTAGACACTCCTACGTGCTGACCTCTGCCTCCTGCACTAAATACTGAGTTGCTTAATGTTAGGAACTAACCTCTCAACTTCACCCTTGCCTGGCCTGGTGGAGCACAATGGAGCTGCTCCAAGAAGTGACTTAGTCTCTAGTGCCTCAGAGCCTCTCACTGATATCTGGTTAAGCAGAGTCAAGATTCCTGGGGCTCTGACTTCTCCTCTTGAGAATCCAGCCTGCTTTACTCGAGGAACTGACCTCCAGTCCAAGCAGAATGGAGAAAAATGGTTTGTGTTCCACCCCTAAGAGCTAAAGACAGGCTGGCTAGCCATGTACTGGGACTCAAGGAAAGGACTCTGCTCTGAAATACTCACACAGGTTCCTGGCACTTTACCATCATAATTTCATTCCTTGGGGGTCTGAATTCTTTTAACAGTCCCCTATTAAAATGCAAATGCCTCTGGGAGGTGTTAAATCCTTGTCAGCAAACACCTTGCTTATTAGCTCACACCATAACTGACAGCCATCTGAGAGCAAATGCCTGTTGGGAAATGGGTTCCCAGAGGGAAGAAATGGGAGGGCAGGGAGGAAGGAACTGCTGAAGGAACTTCCGGTTCCCAGTCTCAGAATGTCACAAGCTTTTCAGGCCTGGAGCTAGTGGCAGCAGATGGCTGGGACTCTCCATGGTCAGTAAACACACCAAACAGGACAGGCTGGAGCCCTGTATTTTGGGGGCAAGTGTTCAAGGTCAAAGCTCAGCTGAGGCCTCTGGCAGGTGTGTATGCTCACTGGATTCTACGCCTTGGTCTTCCAAGTAGTTTCATTTGCTAGGCAAGCACCACTGTATATAGGTCTGGGATAAAGTATTTTTTTCATGTGTTTTGTTTTAAAAAAACAGGTTGCTTATGAGTTGAGTCCAAAGAATCTTCAATGTTTGGGTTCAACCAATTAATAAGTTAGCTATGTACTATTTTTTTCTTTCATCATTTAAGGGATGTATATTTATTTTCTCTCATTCTCTTCAAAACCAAAATCTTTGAAGAGGGCCGGGTATACAGCTCAGAGGTAGAGGATAGCACTAGCATTCATGAGACCCTGAGTTGGATCTCCATTAGTGGAAGGGGTAGGGGATAAACACTTCCGTGTCTCTAGTATTTTAAAAACTGTTCTCTGAAATCTTGTTGGTCTGTCCTTCTGGAAATGCCAGAACTAGACATAGATGCAGAATTTTCCCACTTTTGTGTGTAGTGTTCTTCACCACAGGCGAGTTAAGTGGCACTCTGGATTGAGTAAGATTGCCTGAAGAGTTTTCAAATTTTTTGGGTTCAAAGAAAACCCAAAATGCATTTTGCCAAAACATTTGCTTTCCTCTTCATTTTTCTTAAGCCTATGTTTATTTCAAGGAGCATTAAACCCATGTGTTTTTAATGCATTTACACTCAGTTCATTAAAATGCTACTCTATAACAGCCCTCTGGCATCCAAGAGGCCCAGTGGGCCCTTCTGCTTTGAATAGGTAAGTGTGCAATGGTTGTCCCAAATGAACACTGACAGGAACATTTCACGTTCAGCTCTTTGCTGAGGTCCACTGAGACCAGGACATCCAGGGCTTAGCACGGCACATTCCCACCCCCAGCTTGGCTCTGCTGAGCACAAGGACCAGTCAGCAACCAGAAAGATTCTTCACATTTCAGCACGATGGTCATATTTGTTACATTGAATTAAGTTTGGCCTAAACTGCTTGGTACATATTTTAATTCTGGCCTAAATGTTTCTCTATACATAGTGAGCTGCAACATTACTTGACACATAAGCAGACTGTAACCTACTCTTATAATAAGTATCTGGGTCTCAGTCAATCACAAGTGGTCAGCTGTTCAGACTACCCCCGGATAGGACAGGCACACCTTGTAACTGTTTGGGCTATCTTTAGCTCACTTCCGTCTTCTGTAAGTCACCTTTCTTCAGGCCACAAACATAACCTGCCTATGTGGTATGGAGTCCTCTGAACCCATTCTGGTTCCTGTGGCTGCCTAATTTACAAATTATTTCTCTTCTCACTCAGTTAAACTGTGAAACGTAATATGTGTAGAGTTTCTCATGGTCCCACTTAAAGTTGGAGTCACAGATGGCAATACCTAGGTGTGGCCTAGCCAGGACCAAAGTGGGGGCCTGCCAGTCTTCCTGCTTCCAACACTCCTTCAGCAAAGCCCTGATATTTTTTACTTCCCAAATCCACACAATATGTGGGTACCTACCTCATACCATGATAGCCTCAGATATTAAACTACCAATCACTAAACGTTCTTTTATTATTTATTTACTTGTATATCTACATATTTTCTCACCTCCTGAAGACATCCACCTCAGTTAGACTCGAGGTGCCTGAAACACTTCTCTTTATCTTAGCCCTGCCTGTTGGAGTTTTGTGGGACCAGCAGATGCGGGACTCGCTGCATTTAAAGTTCTCTTTCAGGGGCACAGAATTCAAACACAGGCAGATGAGAAGTTCTCTTCTCTCCATCTGCTTCCTCCTCTCTTGTCCTTAGGAAGATCGCTAAACTTCCTTGTTCTTACTTAATCAATGCTTTTTAGTATATCCTTCTTCAGTGTTTTTTCATCCTCTAGACTTCAGTCCATTCTGAGGGTGTGCCCATTTGACAATTTTGCCCTATGCCATGCCATGATTTTGTACCTTTGATGTGCCAGGCCTTTGCCCACCTTTCACGTGTCCATTCCCAGCTTCCCAGAGAGTACACAGGGAGGGTCTGCTGCTTTTGAGTCCCTCCTTTTCTCTCAGCAAACTGTAGGATCAGAATTTAGCCTATCAGAGCCTTCTACATCTCTTGGCATCCAACCTTCAGCTTCTCTGGCTGTGGAATTGGCCAAACTTTTCCTGAATTTTTTGAAACACATTTTCCCCAAAACAGAGGCCACATGTTTCTGAAATCCCTATTATATACAGGTCTAACCTGAATCAATGTTGTTATTCAGAATTAAGATCGAGTAGCAATTCTATTGCTGCCTCTATGAAGGAAAATACCAAACTCAGAAAGTTTCCTCATTGAGCAAATGCATGAAGCAGGTGTCTAAAAGGATGAAGCTCCCTATTGGTGATGTTCACCAATCTGCTGAGGGGGGCTGGGGATATAGCTCAGTGGAATAAGCGCCTGCCTAGCAGGCGCAGGGTCCTGAGTTCAATCCCCAGTACCGCCAAAAAAAAAAAAAAAAAAAGAACCAATCTGCTGAGGAGACATTTCCTTTACTCAGAGGTGACAGCATTGCCTAAATATACTTCTTCCTCAGTAATGGTTTTATGACTTGCTTTCTTTTTGTCTCCCAAGTGATCTCAAAAATTCTTCCATGTAAAATCTCACAGAATCACAGACTTCTACTAAAAATAGTTCAGAGGGTGGATTAGAAGACCTTACTATGTAAAGGCATGCTTGCCTCTTTTGCATATGTTGGGAGTAGAAATAATTTCTATATAGGAATATTGGGAGCATTATACAAGCCAGTTACTGGCAAGGAGCCATGCAAGTTGGAATGTGTTTTCCCAAGATGCTTGCAGTTATTTTGACTAGGTTATGATTCTTCTGCTTCCTCAGTGAAGGAATGTCTGTGAAATGAATACAGCACTCCAGAGTTGAGTCCTACTGGGTGACTGTGGTAAAACCACTGTTACCTTTCTATATTAGGTTGTCAAGGCCTCATTGTTGATTAGACCTAACTGGTAATGCATTAGGCAATAAACGAAGGTGAACATCTAACTTACAGGTCTCCTCTTTCATTTTGGAATACCCTGTACCAGGCATATACCAGAATCAGGTTTCAGATGCTTAGCAAATACAAAGTTTCCTTTTTACTCTCTTTGCCTAAATACAATTAAGCTGTACATGAGGAAATTCACTAATCATCAACACATAATTGCTATCTCTAGATAGGAAAAGATTATATAATTTGTCAACCAAATGAGGAGAAAATGAAAAAATAAATTACTACATAAAGCACGACTTAGACTTACAAGCTTAATATTTACTCTTAAATATCTTTATTAAGACATAATTCACAGAGTACAATGGTATATACTCTTTTAAACTGTCTATTTCAATGGTTTCAGCATAGCAGGTACAGCCATCCCCATAGTACCACAGTATCAGTTTTGAATATTTTCTTCACTCCAAAGAAAACCCTATAGTCATCAATCCTGACAACCATTTCTCATTTCTCTTTGACCTTCCACCTCCATGGTCCCAGCCAACCACTACTCTGCTTCTTCTAGATATTTGTGGAATATTTGTACAGTCTATATACTTCATATGAATGGCATTATGCAATATGTGGATTTTCTGAAGGGTTCTGACTTCTTTCATTTAGCATAGTAGGTTCAAGTTTTATCCACATCATAGCATGTATCAGTACTCCATTCCTTTTTTATTCTTTTATTTATTCTTATTTTATGAAAAAGTAACCCCAAATTTTATAATAATAAGAGAAGAGCAGTAGTTACTACGCTATATGTTGTTTTCTCCAAAGGATTTACTCAGAATACAAGTCAAATCAAAATGATTCTTGCAAAGAAGAAACAATAGTAATACAAAGCTTTCTTTGCAATAAACTAAGATAAACTAATAGTATAAATGAAACAAATCAGCATGCACCTTAAAATATTTTTGAAACAGTGAAATATGTAACATGGGGAAGTGTTTGGGCTTCTGCCTACTTCCTACTCTTCATATCAGAATAGCCTTCCTTTGAATGGATGTGCCGTGTTCACCTATCTATTCATCAGTTTGGGGTGGTGGTGATTTGGGGCTCTTATGGTTAATGTTGCTGTGCATATTTATATGCACAGTTTGGGGGGATAAATTTTTTTATGCCTTTTAGGTATACACCAGGAAATAAAATTTCCGACTCATATGATAATTACACCTAACACTCTTGAGGAGGTATCAAACTCTTTCCAGAACGAGTGTACCACTTTACCTTCTCACCAGCAAATTTGTAACAGCTTCAATTTCTCTACATCTTGCCAAGACTTGTGTCTCTCTTTTCTAATTTAGTCATTCTGATGTGAGTGAAATATTATCTCATTAGAATTTTGATTTGGATCTAAGTAATTGCTAATGATAGTGCACATTTTTCATGTGCCTATTGTCCACTTGTATATTTTCTTTAGAGAAATGTTTATTCATCTCCTTTGACCACTTTTATTGTGAGGTGGGGTGGGTATTTTTTGGAGTTTTAAGAGTTCCTCATGTATTCCTGATACTAGTCCTTCACCGACATATGTAGCTGACAATGTATCCTCATTCTGTACACTGTATTTATACTTACTTGATTGTATTATTTTCAGCACAATTTTTTTTATACTGTTGCTCAACTTGTCAATTTTTTCTTTGGTTGCTTTTGATGGTGGTATTGCATCTAAAAAGCCATTGCCTAATCCAAGGTCATCCAAATTTACATCTACTTTTTCTTCTAAAAGTTTTATAATTTTAGCTAATATATTTTGATCTGTGATCCTCTTTGAGTTGATTTTGCAATATAAAGTAGTCTCATGTTATTCCTTTACATGTGGATGTACAGCTGCCCCAGCACTATTTATGAAAAAGGTTTGCCTTCCTCACTGAATTGCCTTAGCACCTTGTTGATAATCAACTGAACATTCATGGAGGAGGAGCAGTTTCTTTTTCTTCTTCTTTTCAATGTTTTCTTTTTGTTGTTGTTGTTCTTTTTTGTGCTGGGGATTGAACTCAGATTCTTTACAATGAGCTACACTGTCCTCCAACTTTGTCTTCTTTTTCAAGATTGTTTAGGGATTTTTTTTATATTTACATATGAATATTATGATCACTTTTTTCAGTTCTGCAAAAATAAACTAGGTTTCTATAAGGATTACGTTGAATCTGTAGATATTGCAAAGCATTGTTATCTTAGCAATATTAAGTCTTCCAATCCATGAACAGAATTTTCTTTTCATTTATTAAGATCTTCTTAAATTTATTTCAAAAATGTCTTGTAGTTTTTAGTGTGCAAGTTTTTTGCTTTTCTGTTAAACTTATTCCAAAGTATATTATTCTTGTAAATTTCCTCTCCAAATTGTCATTGATACTGCATGGAAAGATGACTTTTTATGTAGGTATATAGAAGGACAACTGACTTTTATGCACTTATCATATATCCTGAAAACTTACTGACCTCATTCATTAGTCTGAAGAATTATCTAATGGAATCCATGGGAGTTGCTGTGTACGAGATCATGTCATCTGTGAACAGAGATAATTTTATTTCTTTTCTTCCTATTTGGATGATTTTTGTTTTTCTTCTCCCAAGGTCCTTGCTAAAATGTCCAATGACACAATGAATGAAAGCAGTGAGAGAAAATGTTCTTGTTTTTTTCTTAGTCATATGGTAAAAGTATGAAGTCTCTCTCACTAAGAGTAAAGGTAAATACAGGCTCTTCATAGACAACTTTTATGAAATTGAGGGAGCCACTTTCTATTTCTAGCCAGATGGTGTCTTTTTCAAGAAAGTGTGGGATTGTGTCAAATGCTTTTATAGATAGATCATAGATAAATAGATATTTTATACTTATTGAAATGATCATGCTGGAATTTCCCTCCTTTATTCTATTAGCACAGTGAATCACATTCCTAGGCTGAATCCAACCTGGATGTGGTATTTAATCTTTTTTATGTTGCTGGGTATATTTTATTAGTATTTTGTGAGACTTTTTAATGTCTGTGTTCACAAAGAACATTGACCGAAATTTGTCTAATTTTGTTAACAAGGTGATTATAAAATGAGTTCATCAGTGCTCTAACTTCTTTTTTTCTGGAAGAGTTCATGAAGAATTGCACTAATCTTCTTTTGTCATTTAGTAGCATTTGCTCCTAAAGCCATCTGGGCCTAGACTTTTCTTTGTGGAAATTTCTTAAATTATGAATTCATACTCTTTACTTGTCTTAGGTCTATTAGGTAATGCTTTCTATTTTTAAGTCCAATTTACTAATTTATCATTCCTCAGAAATTTTCTATAGCTACTAAGTCAGTTAGTCTACTTAGCATTTATTTAATGAATGCTTATTTCACTTGTTATTTCAGATCTCTTCAGAATAGATTTTGATTGTAAACTGGTGTAAATGTTTTCTCATATGCCATGCAAACAAATGCACATACACACCCAGTCACACACAGATATACAAATATCTTTACAACTCTACTGTTTAATCAGTCCTGTTTACATCCCTCAGAAGGTGGAGCCAGTGTGGCTATGTATCTCAATTTGGAGCACATGGTCCAATTTGGCCTAACTTTTTTAACATCAGGAAATTGGTAGAACCAACATTTGTTTAGATGGGAACTAAGCTTTTAAAACTGTGAGCTAGGTTGTCTCTTAAAATTCATTTCTACATTTATACTTTGCAAACTTTCACAAAATACAGAATTTATATAGACAATGTAAGTTGTAGAAAATCCCAAATCAAAGAATTCATTTTTTCATTTTCTTTATTGTTAGTTCATTTATTCTTTCTGGGTTTTTTTTATTTTTAAGACAAAAGAATGGGGATATATAAACCAGAATATCACAAAAACCAATACAGAAAATACCCAAATTATAGAGAAAATAGTAGGGATCTGGCACTGGATGCTATATTACATAATATTATCTTTACATTTGTTAAAACAGAAACAATAAAGGAAATATTAGATTATAGAGAGGATAGTGAGAAATTAACACTGGATGCTGTATTACATAATGTTATCCTTGCATTTGTTAACACAAAAACATTTAAGAAAACAGCAAATTACAGAAAAAAATAGTAGGGAGTTGACTTGATGCTGTATTACATAATGTTATCTTCGTCTTTGTTACTCAGTTATACAAATGATGGCTCGTTCTATTTTTTTTTTTTTTTTTTTTTGCAGTACTGGGGATCGAACTCAGGACCCTGCGCCTGCTAGGCAAGCGCTTATTCCACTGAGCTATATCCCCAGCCCATGGCTCGTTCTATTAGTCGATTATCTCCACCTCATCTCCACTGTTCTACCACCCCATCTGTCATCTTCCCATGGGTAATAACTATACTTTTTGGTTTATTTATTCCTCCGTGCTCTCCCATTGGGAAGAGACCCGGCTGCTTTGAATTATGCTGTGTAAAACATGGGTGTTCACAAATTGCCATGGCAGGTGTTGGAGAAGCACCCATCCTCAAAGACTATAATTGGCAAGCCCTCTCAGCCACTGGGTGTCTGGTCAAGTAAGAGGGGTTACACATTGGACCACCAGGCTCTGCCTCAATACAGATACAGCATGTCTGCGTCCAGAGGCTCAGGCGAGTCTTCAGGGCCTCTTTTGCAGAGGGCCAGGCCTATCGCCTGGTTCTGCCCCAGGGGACCGCCTCTCCCAAGAGCTGGGCTTACCACCTGGCTTCCCCCGCTCCTGAGGGCTGGGTGTACCACCCTATTCCACCACGGGGTGGCTGTCGCTTTCCCAGGTCAGGCGGACTGGGAGGCCTCTTCCCCCACAGGCCACCTTATTTTTAATATCCTTCAGACACACTCAGAGGCAGAAAGAAAGGAGGATAACTTGGTTCCAAGAGTTATAGTTCTCTGTTTGAATGTTTTAAGAACTTGCCTCACAGAACTCAGACCTCTTAATATTGTTTCATTGAGCAACAGTCCTACTGCTTTAAAGGCTAAGCTCACACAAGATTAACACATATGACATAAATTTAAGCAGCTCATATTCATTGGTATTAAATTAGCCCAAAACAGAATCTGTGTTCTTTCTACATTTGGATGATTCATTTGTCTGAAAGTTTCCTTCCAGGGTCATAAAAATTAAAGGCAAAAGAATGGCCTTGTTGCCTTTTCTTTTCATTGAAAGAACAAACTGCATACTTAACTTTTTAACCACAGTGAAGAAAGCGAAGAAGCTTCCTTGTTTTTAAACATAACACTAAACTCCAAAGGAACATTCTGTCTGTCCTATGACCATAAACCCACTTACCTAGCAATTCTGTTCCAGCTTTTACACAGGGAGTCAGGGACTGTCAACTACCTCTGTTCTTCAGTTACGCACCAAAGTACAAGGAAGCTCTTGGCCCTCTCAAGGAGGGTTCACACCAGGCCATCTACTCTTTCCTTCCTCTATTCAAATTCAAAGAGCTCTTCTAGCCAAAAGAAAATACAATGCAGATTTGGTTTTTCTTGTAAGTCTTTCTTTCCATTTGGCATTACTAAGCCTTGGTCATTTTCAGTACACATCACACAACCAGTTGATCAGAAATTGAAGTAAAAGGGGCTGACTGTGGCAGCCCATTTTCACCTCAAGTCCTTTTCTTTCCAGTTGAATCTTTGAAACACGATTTGTGAGATTTTCAAACTGATTTCTCTCTGGGGTGGTTAAATTTGACTGTGTTCACCTGATTGGCTTGGGACACGTGGGACTCATTTCTGGGTGGGTCATGGGCCTAGGACCGTGGGTGGCATATCTGGCCCCTTACCCTTTCCTCTCTAGCTCAGTTCTCCCAGTCTGCTTCCTGGCTGCCCCAAGGTGGAGCAGTTTTTCTCCACCTTTACCTGCTACCATGTCTTTTCTGCCCTGAAGTCAGCCAACAGAGGACTGAAACCCAAACACCAAGAGCCAAATGAAACCCCTCCTCTTTAAGCTGTAGGCGTTGGGTATTGTGTCTCAACAGTAGGAAAGCTGAATACCATGGTCTGTGTCTAGATGTCCCTCCCCCACCCCCCAAGCATCAGGCAGCCATTCAACAGGCTTCTAGAGTTTTGGATTGGCTCATGGTCCAGTGTTGGGTGTGAGTGCTCCACCTGCCTGGGGCAGGGAGATTGCACACAATGTAAGGGAAGGCAAGAGGCTTGCTCTCTACTATCTATTCCTCCCTTTTGGCTCTTGCTGCTTTTGTTGTCTTGTATTGCCCCTGTGCCCTGCCACCCTGCCTTGGAGCCAGCTGATTATAGATCGAAACCTCCACAAACTGTATGCTAGAAAGTTTTCCTTCCTAATTTTGTGCATTGGGTATTTTGTCTGAGCAGCAAAAGTACTCGAGATACTGACTAATACATTCTTTTGTTTATTTTTTAACTTTGAAAGTTTTTACTTTCAAAAAATTGGAGGCAGAGTGAGATTACTTTATTCTTGCAGCTTTTCAGTTGTTTATTCCTTTTCTTCACCTTTTTCCCTGTCTTGTTTGCTGAGAGTTAGCTTTCTGCTGAAGAATCTTTCACAGTCATTGCCTGGTTCTAACCTAGGCATAACCACTTGCTGGGGTGAATGTGCACTTGGATGGCTGTACCGGTAGCCCTTTCCCAGTCTCTCATGTGCAGTGCAGATGACACATTTCCTCATGCAACTCTGGACTCCATTACCACTTGTTGACCTTTATAACCACCTTGCAGGCTGTGAACTTCATCACCCTTTCAGATGCTCAATTGTGTTCCTCTTAGCTCTTTGGAAAGAAGACAGGATCTTGCAAATGCAGAAAGGTATATTTAAAAGGGTTTTATGGTTATTGCTTTGTCCAGAAGTAACAAAGAAATTAAACATTTTATGATACTGGGGAATTGAACACAAAGTCTTTATATGGAGCTGTATCCCCAACCCATTTAAAACTTTTTATTCTGAGACTAGGTCTTGCTAAACTGCTAAATGGGTCAGTCTGTGGTCAAACTCACAATTGCCTTGCTTCAAGTTCCCAGAGTGCTGGGTTTACAGGTGTGCACCGCCATGCCAGGCTTGCACTTTCCTTGGGCACTAACCCAACCATGAAGGTTCCTCCTCATCAATTAATCACCTCCTAAAGCCTTATCTCCTAATACCATCCCATCTAGGGGTTAGGGTTCCAACTTATGAGTTGAAGGGAGAACAGCAAATTGGATTGGGTTTGGAAAGTATTAACTTGTAGAGGAAGGTGCCTCCTGAGGTCGAGTGGGGGGATATCAAGACAGGAAGGCAGGAGGCACAGGCCAAGTGAGGCGGGTATATTATGAAGTTGTCTAGAACAAGCTGACCACTGTATACAGCAGATGTTAAAAATACCAAGTTCACAGATGCTAGAAGCATGGTGAATACAGTCTGCATGTGCAAGTGCACCTGACACTTTCTTTACAACCCAGAACCTAAAGTTGCAACAGATTTCTTGTAGGGCACCTTAAGTGGATTGATTTTTCCACCATGATCTGTTCTCTGAAACTTTTCGGGTAGCTCTCTGCTATCAAACCTACCTATAAACACAAGGTAACTCATCCTAAAATTTAGTTAGAGCAGTATATTGATCCATGTCAATGTGTTAATGCCATGGAGGCAGATACTCATGCATCTCAGTGGCCCTGGAGACATTATCTCAACCTAGAATTAGTGATGGGATCCTAGGAATTGAACATAGTTAGACAATAGGAATTTTAAAAAGCAGAAGTGTTTCAAAAGGAAGGATAAATCTATAGAGCTATTGATATCACCAGGTAGACAATTGCTTGCTGTCCTCCTGGCTCCAAATATACAATTTTTTTCATCATTTGTAATATTTATGAATCTTCTGTATGAATGTGACACTCTCCTACATA
>PVLD010022068.1:0-30071 GCA_004027595.1 Dinomys branickii | reverse complement strand
TGTGGCCCCTATGTCCTCTTCTCTTCTCTTTCCCGTTTTTGCCACACATGGTGATGACTCGCAGCCAGAGAGCCTGTCATTAAGCCAGTCTCAGAATAGATCGTTCAGATTCCCTGCCTGTGACCTACACTTCGTCCTCACTTCTTTGCCCTCTCTGATACTTGGCTTTCTTACTCTTAGGGGAAGGTTAGTTACTGGTGATTTGGGCTTCCACTTAAATTGCTGCCGGCCCCAGTGTACTGCCATCTACACTTTTCCCTAGATGGCCTTTGATCTCTGGGTGTCCTTAGTGAGTTGCTTTCTCAGGGCCTTGTTTTATCCCAAGTCCATCTTCTGCCATGGTTAGTAGCCATTTTAGTTGATCATGTGAGTCACATGGGTCGGCCATTTTGGGTCATCCTGTGGGTCAGCCACATGCACTCTGGCAATGTTTGTTTGTTGGCCATTTTAGTTGAGTCTATCACGTAATTCCACCGTGCAACAGACATCATGGATATTAGGAAATCTCTCATGTAGATAGGAATAAGCCTGTGATTTTAGGGAACATATGAGCCTGTTTTCATTTTCTCTTTAGATAACTCCTTGTTTCTCCTAACAGATATTCAGGTAATGTAGAAATACATGCCTGATGGCCTAAGCAGAAAAAAGGGACAGTTAGAAGAGGTCAGTTCAAATTGCTGAGAGCCACCCTTACACTTAGAACTGTTTCTCAGGTGGCTCACTGAGTCACGGGGACTCTACCTTTCCCTCTAGGCCAGTGCCGGTGAGCCTTGTAGCTTTTGCAATGACAGCAAACGGCCAGCTGTGGCACACTTGCCATGGATTTGTCACTGCCGCACTAGCAAATCAGTACCGTGGTGTGAGAGAATCCTCAGTGTGGGTTTTACTCTGGTCTCTTAGGAGTGTACTGTTTTTCAAGTGGCTAAGGGAGTTCCCAGGATGGGGGCTGCACCCTGATCTCTTAGGAGTTTCTAAGGGAGCTTGTAGGTGGGCTCCACCCTTCACTTGAAGGGAGTCCGTGGACCAGTGCACCATAGGGGACAGATCCAAGCCACCTCACCATTAGTTTGTAACCTTAAAAACTGGAAAAAATTTGTTATGAACTAGGAAATCACAAGAAATGGGTTCAGAGCAACAGTCTTATTTATAATAATATTTTTCAGCTAGATTTTTTTTCTTTTGCAAAAAGCAAGGGAAATGGTGTAAAATCCCTTGAGTTCTGAATTGTATGGCTCCTTATCTCTGGAAAGGCCCAAGAACCATGTACTTAAAGAGGTCTCCAAGGAAGATGAAATTGATACAGTTGATGAGCCTGTCCTCAGATACCCACCCATCTCAGGGGGATGTGGGTCTCCACTTGTTCCCTAGTACCCCAGAGAGACCCAGTATGTTCAAAAGAGCCTGGTAGGTTTATAGATTGGGCCCCAGGTCACTATGAGGCAATTGCCAGACACAGCCTTTTCTGTATTACACAATCAGAATCTACATGATGATAAAAGGAGAAGGACTGACAGAAAACCACAGGCCAAAATCACAGCTGTTGCAGTTGGCAGTGCTGTAAGCACACCCAGGTAACTGTGGATATCATGGGTAAGCAATTTTAATTCCACCAGCTTCTCTTGGCTTCCTTCCCTGGAAACACTGCTAGACCTATAGCCATAATTAGGGCTGAGGGGAATCCTACTTAGAGGTGCTTCTGCTCTGACTTGGCACTTAGAAAGTCAAATATTCAATCTTCAATTTTTAATTGCCCCACAGTTTCTAACTCTTACCAGAGGTTTACTGGCAAAGTTTGGGGGCAAGTCTCCAATTCTGGTACAGGCCAGAGCAAATTCCCTGTTGGCCAACGCTAAGCCAGTCTTCTACACCCCCCTATGCCCTGAGGTTACCATAAAAATTTCCACTGTTCTTAATCCTACCTCACCAATATCTACAGGCTCGAAGTTTAGCCACTGTTGTGAACAGGTGATTCCCCAGATCTATGCAAGCAGACATCGGTGACCTGCCTGCCACTCCAAGACTACGAGGAGGTATGGTTCACTGATGGAAGTAACTGTCCAGAAGGACATCAAAAGGCAGATTATGCTGTTTTCAGTTTGCGACAGGCCTTTGAGGCTAAACACCTCCCCACAGGGGCCTCTGCTAAAAAGGCAGAGCTCATGGACTTTACTTGGGCCTTTACTAGGAAAAGGCAAAAAGCTAAATATCTGTATAGGTTCCAGATAAGGAGGCAAGAAAGGTAGCCTTACAGGCCCTCAAGACGCTAACCCTATCCCCAGTTCATGAGGAACTATTACAGTGGTCCATCCTCAAGGAATACAGTAGAAAGCTATAAAAACCCTACATGGTAAAAATGTCTTCTTATACAATGGAGTACTACTCAGCCATAAAGAAGGATAAACTGGAGACTTACAGGTAAACTGATGCAACTCAAGACCATACTCAAGTGAAATAAACCAGACATACATGTGCAAATATATTGTCTCCCTAGTGTGAGAAGTTGAAAGAGTAAATAGGATCCAAAATGTGATATAGATACTATAAAATAGGAAGAAACTGTTTGAAAGGAAAGAAACTGGAATGGGGGAAAGAGAAAAGGAAGGGGAAAAATACACACACACACACACACACACAATAGTTATGCTACTATCTCGTAGTTCATTAAAAAGAAAACTTTGTACTAATAATGTTTGGATGGTTAAATGCCTATATCTTGTACTCTGAGGAGCTAAGATAACAAAACCTGATGTAGTAACCATTGTTACCCTCCTATTATCTTGTTTTGAAATTTTGTTTTATTTTTTTCCTCTTTAAAATAAAAAAATCCTACATGGGAAATGGTCATTTGAATTTTCACAGGCCTAGGAAACAAGCTACTCCTGTGAACTAAGGACTAAAGGTTCCTCTTCAAAAAGCAAGGCTCCAGGACTGCTCTGGGGACAGATAAGTAAATGACCACCGTACTGAGCCTCCTGTTTTGTCAGACCTGTGGTGTGGGTGCTTGTGCCAAGGGTGCGGCTCCTGGGTGCTCAGTAATTCATCTACAAGCCCTCTTGGTCGTCCTTTCTCCACAGAAGGCGTGGAAATCCGACCTGATCCACCTCATATTTGGGCTGTGCATCCCCAACCTAACAGTAAAGTTTCTTTCACTGAGCAGACAGCTCAACAATCACTCTCATTGTCTTCTGATGAGTATTTTTTCTTCAACCCAGCCAGTGACCCACAGCACCTAAGTGTAGTTAATGCACATAAACCCCAGTAGGTAGGGCCTATATCCTCTTTCAACAGGAAGTAGCTATATGAAGACTGAGGCCTCCACTCCCTCAGCGCCTCATAAAGAATTATGGAGATATGTGTCTCAGGGGAAATGCGACAGAAGACTAGAGTATGGGAAAGCTGACTGGGGAAATAGACGTGACCTGTTAATTACCAAATCCAAGAACACATGCAGAAAAGTTCCCTACGCCCTGACCTGGACATCTAGAGAGAACTCGAGCAGGTTTTGGGTAGGATGGCCAAGACCTGATGTCATCCTGAGAAGTGGGTGATACAGAAAGATGGCCAACACTGAGCTCTGCCCCTGTGCACGCCCTTGCGCAGCGCTCGGCTCTCATGCTGTAGATGGTGCTTGTCTTATGCTTGGCCCAGACTCTCTGCAGAGTGTGTTTCTTCTCCTGCCTTAATACATGCAAAACCTTGCCACCATGTGCTCTTGTGTTGACCAATTCTTTGTTCAGGATAGAAAGAACCTAGACACTACCTCTAGAAGGACACAGCAGGATCCCAAAACCTGGTAACAGTTTTAATCTGTGTAAGGAAATACAGTAAGTGGTAGCCCTTTCCCCCTCAGTGATGTATACCCGCAACACTTCATTGTACATACGTGCTTTCTTTGTTCTTTTTTGACACAGAGGATTAAACCCCGGGAACTCTGACCTACTTTTCCAGCTCTTCTATTTTTTGTGCCAAGGTCTTTTGATCCTCCTCCCTGAGCCTCTTGTGACTGGAAATCAGACATGTGGCACTACTTAACTGTTTCTCTAGTGATGAACATCTATTATGCCTCCACTAGCTCCACCAGTCCCTGCCATGGATGATGCAGAGGTGAGTATCCTCATTCGTGTCATCTGATACACTTGTGTGAAAATTTCTCTAGAAGGGACACCTAAGAATACAACTGCTAGGTCGTAGACACTATTTAAGTTTGCTAAGTACTGCTGTACCATTTTCCAAATAATCTACATGTTTGTATTTGCTCTTGAAGATGCTCATTTCCCTGCATATTTGCAAACATTCAGCTTTAAGCTTCTCTAAGCTTTGCATGGTTGTAACACTTCATTTTGATGTTTCTTCAGGCTTCATTCCTCTGCTTACTGGGCTATTCAGTAAACACCTGCTCTTGGTAGCCATGGACTGTATTTTGCGTTTCGTTTTTCTGAAACAGGGTTTCACTCTGCAGTTCGGGCTGACCTTGTACTCACATTGTAGCCCAGGGTGGCTTGAAATCTCCTGCCTCAGCCTCCCAAGTGCTGGGATTACAGATGTGCACCACCACACTCAGCTGCCATTAACTTTAATACTAAAAAAATTTCCTATTCTTTTTTTTAACTATTTGTCTCCTTTTCTCCCAACTTTTCAGAGTTTTAAAGACTAATTTATGGAAGTTTCTTGCATATTCTAGGGATTACATTCTTGTCATTTTAGACATTGCACATATCTCCTCCCAACCCACAGGAGAGTTGCATTTGTTTATGGTATCTTTAAAAAGAAAAGCTTGAGCTGGTCTTAGTGACACATGGCCTGTAATCCCAGCACCTGAGAGGCTGACACAGAAGGATCCTTGCAAGTATGAGACCAGCCTGGGTTACAAAGTGAGCTTAACACCAGCCTGAACTGCATAGGGAGACCTTGTCTCAAAAAAAAAAAAAAAATGTGGTGAAACCACTGTGGAGAGCAGTTTGGAGATTTCTCAGCAAACTAGGTCTAGAGGTTCCATTCAAACCAGCTATTCCCCTTCTGGGTGTTTTCCCAGAAGATCTGAAAACATCATATCACTGTGATATATGTGCACACATGTTTATAGCAGCACAATTTGTAATAGCTAAATTGTGGAAGCAACCCAAATGTCCATCCACAGAGGACTGGATTTAAAAACTGTGGCATTTTTATATAATGGACTATTACTCAGCTATAAAGAGGGACAGATTTGGGGCCTTTGTAGGCAAATGGTCACAATTAGACACCATATTCATAAGTGAAATAAATCAGAGGTACATACGCAAGCAACATATTGTGTCACTAGTGTAAGAACCTGAGGGTGGGAATATAAACTAAGAGGTGTGAAGGAAATCTGTTCAAAAATAAAGAACAGATGGGATGAGGGAAAGGAGAAAAGAAAGAAAGAGGCAAATATGTATGTATGTGTGTATGTATGTATATACATATGTACAGGATGGCTAACATGGTTCCACTATTGTCTTATGTCCCTTTATGGTAAGGAATATTTGATGACTGGTTGTTTGATCAATCTTTTATGTCTATATGTGTTTTCTTGAGCGTACACTTTGAAGTTATCAATATGCAATGCAACAACTATTGTTGGTTTCCTGTTGCTTTGTCTATAATTCAATTTTGACTATACTGTTATTGTGCTACTTTGTGTCTCTTTGTTAATGCTTTCCTCTTTTTTTGGTGATGTAGTTCTTTTTCTTTTACACTTTAAAAATTTTTTTAAAATTATATAAAAAAGGAAGGGATAATTATCTATGTATGTATGTATGTATGTATGTATATGCAGCATATCTAACATAGTTGTACTACTGACTTAGGTCACTTTATTGTAAGGAATAGTTGATGATTATTTGTTTGATCAATTTTGCATGTCTATATCTGTTTTCCTGAGTATACACTTTGAAGTTATCAATATGTAATGCAACAACCATTGTTAATTCCCTGTCACCTTGTCTGTAATTCAGTTTTGATTGTACTATTCTTGTGCTGCTTTGTGTCAGTTTGTTAATATGTTTTTGTTCTTTTACTTTTAAAATAAAAGTGTCAAAAAAATGCTGGGCTCAGTGGTGCAACTTGTAATCACAGGACTCTGGGAGGCTGAGGCAGGAGGATCTCAAGTTCAACCTTAACCTAGGCAATTTAATAATTTAGCAAGTCCCTGTCACAAAAAAGGGGCTGGTTTGGGGATGTGGCTTTATGTGTGTAGCTCTATGTAGCCCTGGATTCAATCCCCAGTACACAAAACCAAACAAACATAATATGGCCTGGGCTAGAAATTAAATTCGGTGGTAGAGCACTTGCCTAGCATGCATGAGGCCTTGGGTGTAAGCACCAACACCACAAAATGACTAATTTAAGTTTTTTAAAAGTTTCATATGAAAGTCCTTCCCATTCTTGAGTCACAAAAAATCTTTTCTCACACATTTACTTATATTAACCATGTAGATTGTCTGTTAACATTTCAATCCTGGGCTGAGGACATGGCTCAGTGGTACAGTGCCTCATGTCTAGCCTAGCAGTCATGAGGCCCCGGTTAAATTCCCAGCACCATAAAAAACGTATGCATACTGCATAAATTAGGGATCTAGGTCCATGTTTTCTCTATGTCAACTAAACAGGTTTAGTTTTTCTTGTTGATCTATGATGGACACTTTATTATATATCAAGTACTTACGCCTATGTAGACAGTTTCTGAGTTCTTTGTAGTGTTCTTTTGGTCTTGTTTTCTCCTCTTCTGTTTATATCATTTTTTTTCCCTAGCAAATTTGTAAATTTGATAATGAACATCCATCATCTTCTCCCATTAATAATTTTCTGTATTTTCTTTGTATGTATCATGTTACTTTTATACATTAGACTTTATATATATATATATATAAACATCTTACAGCAGTGACTCTCAAACTTTTTAGCACATATGAAAGCCACCTGGAAGGGTTGTTGAGCCCCACCCAAAGGACTTTTGATTCAATACATTTAGTTTGCAGCCTAAGAGTTTACATTTCTCGCAAGTTATTACTTAAAACTGATGCTTATAGTCTGGAGGTAGCATAGACTATCTTAAATGATAAATCTTTGCTCCTGTGTTTGTCATATACATTACTCTGTAAAGTTTTTGGTATGGATTTTCTAGACATAATAGATTTATTCTTCCTCCTGAGACACCTAAAAACTGGCAAAATGTATGAAATGATTACTTTTTTTTTTTTTTTTTGAGACAGGACTTACTTACTATGTAGTTCAGTCTGGCCTTGAACTCACTATGTAGCCCAGGCTAGCCTTGAACTCACAGCAATTCACCTACTTCAGCCTCCTTGGCTGAAACAATTACTTTTATTTATTTATTTATTTATTTATTTATTTTTGCGGTACTGGGGATCGAACTCAGGACCCTGCGCTTGCTAGGCAAGCGCTTATTCCACTGAGCTATATCCCCAGCCCCAACAATTACTTTTAAAATACTGAATTTCAAACACTAAAGTCAGTAATACTGAGGGGCAGGGAGAAAAAAGAGATAAAATCTATTATCGTCACCAGATGACTACTTTGAGAAAATGTCTAAGCCATGGAACAGGAAGGGAGATTTCATGCAGAGTCTAGCAGACTCCTATCAATGGGGAGGTGAAGCTAAGCATCCTGGGAAGCCAAGGTGATATAATTCACAGGGCAGAATAATGGAGAAGACAGTACTGCACAAAAATACACATTTGTGAATTGAGCCAAGAACTGGCTGCTCCAGTCTGCCTCTAATATATTTTATAAGTAATATCTGTAAAGATCAGATTGTTTCAGTTAATGTAACAACCCAAAACAGTTTTAGGACAATATATAAGGCACTCAGAAATATATAAAGTATGTCCCAGGGTGTATCAGCACCCACAACATAAAATTCACAATGTCTGCCATCCAATAAAAAAGTTTCTAAGCATATAAAAAAACAGGAAAGGCAAAAAAAATGAAGATATATAAACCAGAATAACACAAAACAATAAAGGAAATACAAAATTATAGAGAAGATAGTAGGGAATGAGCACTGGTGCTGTATTACATAATGTTATCTTCACATTTGTTAACACAAAAACAATAAAGGAAATACAAAATTATAGAGAATATACTAGGGAATTAGTACTGGATGCTGTATTACATAATGCTATCTTCACATTTGTTGCTCAGTTATACAAATGATGCCTTGTTCGATTAATCAGTTTTCTCCATCCTCATCTCTGTTCTCCCACCCAATCAGTCATCTTCCCTCTGATAGTAACTGTATTTTTTTGGTTTACTTACTCCCTTGGGCTCTCACATTGGGAAGAGACATGGCTGTTTCTAATTGTGCTGTAACAAACATGGGTGTGCACAGATTGCTATGGCAGGAGGTGGAAAAGCACCCATCCTCAGAGATGGTAGACTGCCAGGGAACCAGGTTCACTATGGTCAAGCCCCCATTGACAAGCCCTCAAGGCCCTCAGGGGTCCTGTCGAGTTGGCAGGGTTACCCCACGAACCACCAGGTTCCACCTCAATGCAGCACACCCAGAGGCCCTGTTGAGTCCTCAGGGTCGCCCCCAAGGACGTCTGGGCTCCGCCCCATCAAGGCCCTCCCAGGAGTGCTGGCCCAAGGCACTCCTGGAGGCCCAGTTGGGTCCATGGGGTTGCCCACACAGACCGCTGGGCTCTGCCCTGTCACCATAATGCTGGAGGTCCGGTCTGGGTCTTCAGGGTTCTCATGTAGTCTGGAGGGAGCACCCTCCTCCCTCAGGCTGCTGAGCTCCCTGTCAAGGTCCCCAGAGTCCCCTCCTAGGTCGTAGTGTCTCCCTACAGGCCGCCTATGACTCTTTGGAGGCTATTGCCACCCAGCTAGAATACCAGGTCTGCACCCTAGTTCCAGGTCTTCGCTTCCTCCCACCTCTCAATCTCCAGTGCTGCTGCTCCCCACTCCTGGCAGCTGGGCATTGGGTGTACTTACCATGCTGGGCACAAGTGGCGTGAGGTCTCCCCCACCCGTGCTCACTGTCATAGTCCAGGGTGTGTACTAAGTTTATTATTAGTTCTAGGAGAGAATTGGAGGATTTTGTCAGGTCTTCTGTGTAGAGTATGTTGTTACCTCTCGGACTCCAGGACTGCTGCTTTTTGTGTAGTTTGTTACCATGGGTTCCTACAAGGTTCATATTTACAAGCAGTATGAAGTCCCTCTTGGTGCTCATATTAGTAGTTTAGGGTGACTCCTAAAGCCCGTGAACTCATCCTGTTGCTATTGGGAACAGGTGGTGAGTGCGTGGGCCACCGAGACTCAAGGTGCTCACAGAGGGAGTTCAGGGTGGGAGCTGAAGCCTGGTAACTCAGCTTGTGCTTCCTTCTTGGTGTTGGAGTGAGAAGGGCGTGGGGCCGTGTGGTCCACCTCCATCTGCAGCTCTCTCTTACTGTTGTGCTCCAGCATCTGTTTGCTCTTTGGCTGGATCCCTGGGAATTCCTGTGGCCCTGGGGTCACTGCCACTGCTCTCTGCTGCTCTCTGCTGGTAGTTGCTCACACAGTGGAGAGTATGGAACCACAGCCTCAGGGCAGGCATAGAGCTAGGTGTGGTGGGCTGTGCACTTGTTGCTTTGACTCTGCTTTGCCTTGGCACTGATTAGAAAGGTTGCTGCAGAGTGGGAACTCTGCTTCAGTGGCTGTTGTAATTTTCCATCCTCACACTGGGCTGGACAACATCTCCTGACCGCTGCTGCCTCTTTTCTGGGCTGCACTTTCTCCTCTCCAGTTTTGGACCAGCTCTCGGAACTCCGCTCTTGCCTGGCCAAGTTGGGAGGCTCCCAGGAGCATGGGCCTCCAAAGCTGAAGCTGTGAGTGCTGGGGAGGGAGCGGGCTGAGGGTGTGTATAGGAGCCATGACTCCCTCCTTCTCTGCCTCCTCTTCCTCTACTGCGCCATGGTAGCCCTCCGAGCTTTTCCTCCAGGAGAGGTCTTGTTTGTTCTTTCTGAGGGCTTTAATTCTCATTTCAGATCCTTCCTGTGTCAAGGGGACCCACTTCTCTCCTTCTTGTCTTTCTCGTGTTGCTATATTCCAGTGTCTGGGTGGTGATACTCTGGGAGGATCTTTCTCTGCTGCTTACCTGGTCTCCATCTCCCTGGAAGTGACGAAAGATATTTTTAAAGATTCAAGTTGAACTTCTAGAAATTAAAACTACACTTCTGAAAGTTGAACTTCTAGAAATTAAAAGTACACTTCTACAAGTAAACACAAAGCCAGGCATGGTGGTGCTATACTCCCAGCGCATGAAAGACTAAAACAAGAAGATTTCTGCAAGAAGTTTGAGGCCAGCCTGAACTACAAGTGAGACCCAGTCTCTAAATAAATACATACATAAATAAATAAATTAAGTAAACACAATACTAGAAAGGTATGACATGTTTAATACATTGGATAAACTTGAGCATATCACACAATGTAGAGAAAAAATTATTGAATTTGAATACATAATAGCAACTCCAAAATGAGGCTCAGAATTTTAAAAATAAAGAGTGACAATAAATTGTGGAATAATTTCACTAATAGGAGTAGTGTTTCTGAAGGAAAGATAGAGAATGGAATAAAATAATAGCTGAGTATTTTCCACACTTTATGAAAGAGGAAAACCCACATGTCCAAGAAACTCAGCAAAGTCCAGGCACAAGAAAAATGAAAGTGTCACCAAGGAATGTCAGACACAAATTTTTCAAAACCAGTGATTCCAAGCCTGGCACGGTAGTACATACCTATAATTCCAGCACATAGGAAGCTGAGGCTGATCATTAGTGCAAGGCCAGCCTGAGGTACATCATGAGACCTTGTCTACAAAATAAATAAAACTCATAAAGAAAATTTTTATAACTAGCCAGAGAAGAAAGATATTACGCATAGAGAATAAGGACAAAGGTGATAGTATATTTCTTGCCAGAAAAAGTGGAAGGAAAGACTTGAGTGTATGTCTCAGGGGTACAGCATTTACCTAGCACACATATAGCACTAAGTTCAATCTCTAATACAGCAAAATGAGGAGGAGGAAGAAGAGCAGGAAGGAGGCAGAGAGAGGAGGAGTACAAGGAAGAAGATGATGCTAGGCCAATACCTATAATTACTGACAGAAAAAATTATCAACCTAGAATATATATACCAAAAAAAAAATTGAAAAAATGGAATTGGGGGAGACACACAAATACGGAAGGAAGTTCATAGTTTGCATTATAGGAATGTCCTTCAGGCAGAAAGTTAATACCAAATGGAAATCTTGATTTACATGAATTTATGAAAACCATCAGAAGTGATAATTACATGAGTTATATACTTAATTTTTTTATTATTTAAATTTTCAATGCTTTAATAAAAATTATATAATTGGGATCTATATATGTCTGTATAAATTTAAAATATATAACAGTAATAGTATGAAAGTCAAGAGGGAAAAATGCAAGTACGTGATCAGGTTCTCATCTGTAACATTTTGTCATGTAACTAATATACTGAAAGTTAAACACGCATATATAAATTAATGACTAAAATTATAGCTAGTGAATTAACAGAACATAATATGGAATCATAAAGTATTGAATTATTCTAAAATAAAGCAGCCAGTTGTTCTAAAATAAATAAAGATTACTGTGAGTTTGAGGCCAGCTTGGACTACAAAGTGAGTTTAAGGCCAACCTGAACTGTACAGTGAAACCCTGCCTTAAAAAAGACTTTTGCCTCTACAATTATAGGAGATGGTCAAATGGTGTCCTCTAGCTTCTGGACATTTATTAGTACAGCGAACTGTTGCTTGGGTGACGTTGGTCACTGTGATTGCTGCACATCACATTCAAAGGCTTCTCTAATGGTCAGCGGTATAATGGGATTTCTATGATATGGCATCCTCTGGGGTCCCCCATACAAGGGTAACACCACCTGTGGAAAAACGATCATATTATTTTCTTTTCCTGAAGCGTGTATACATTTTTTAGGGGCAGACTGTGTACAAAAAAAAAAAAGACTGATGATATAGCTCATCACTCCTTGAGTTCAATACCCAGCATTTAAAAAGTGTAGTATTTGGTGTTTATTTGTTTGTAAAATTTCTAGAACTTCTATGTTGTTGGCTTCTAGTTTGTTTGTTTATTTGTTTATTTCTTTGTAGACCCTATATAACCCAGGGTGGCCTCCAACTCACAGCAGTCCTCCTGCCTCAGCTTCCTGAGTACTGGGATTAAAGAGGAACACCACCATGCCCAACTATTACTTTTTTGTTTGTTTGGTTGGTTGGTTGGTCGGTTTTTTGAGAGAGCCTCACTAGGTACTCCCAAGTTGGCCTTGAACTTACTATGTAGCCCAGGCTGATCTCAAACTCATGACAATCCTACTGCCTTAGCCACTAAATATTGGGATTATGGGCATGTGCCACCATGCCCTGCTCTCATTGCATTTTCATGAGAAAAGATACAAGATATGATTTCAGGTTTTTTTAATTTATTAAGATTTGTAGCCTACTATATGGTCTACTTTAGAAGATATTCCATGTTCTGATGAAAAGAATGTGTGTTCCACAGTGTTTGATGAAATATTCTTTAGATGTCTGATAAGTCCTTTCGATCAGTAGTATAATTTCACTGAAGTTTCCTTGTTAATTTTTTCTCTGGATGATCTACGTATTGGTAAGAGTTGGGTAGTGAAAGTCCCCTGTAAAAGTCTGTTTTGTCTGATATTAGTGTGGCTACTCCTGCTTGCTTTTCAGATTCCACTTGCTTGGAATATCATTTTTCACCCATTTACTTTCAGTTGATGTGTAGCATTGCAAGTGAGGTGAGTTTCTTATAGCCAGCATATTGTTGGACTTAGTCATTGATAAGCCAGTGTGTGTCATTTAATTGAAAAATTAAGACTATTTTGTTGTTTCGAGACAGGGTCTTGCTATGTATTTCAGGCTGACCTTGAACTCACTATGTAGCTCAAACTTGCAGTGATCCTCCTGCATCAGCCTCCTGAATGCTGGGATTACAGATATGTGCCACCATGCCCAGCTAAAGACCATTTAAATTCAGAGTAATAAAGGAAAAGTGTAGAATTGTTCTTGTCATTTTGTTAATTTTTCTTCTTGTTTTGAATATTCTTTTTTCATTTCTACCTGTCATTAGTTTTGAGGTGTGATGTGTGATGAGGTATACTAACGTTTGATTATCTCCTGTTTCTTATTTGCATCTTTGCTCTTCTAGTGGGACATGTTCTTTCATGTGCTCTCCTGATGTTTATCTTTCTTCCTTTAACATAAATCTAAAACTGAGATAAAATATAATAGAAATATCACAAGCAAAGAGAATTTGTATAGCAACAAGAGAAAACTGGCTTTTCATGTACAAGGGAGGTACTATTAGATTATTAGTACATTTTTCAACTGAAACCTTATAAGAGAGAAGGGCATTGGATGACATATTCAAAGTAGCACATATATCTACCAATCAGGAATATAGTATCTGCCGTAACTACCAATGAAGAATATATCTGGCAAGAACATTCTTTAATAATAGGGAAGAAATTAATATTTCCCCAAATAAACAAAAATCATAAGTTTATCATCACTAAACCTATCCTGCAAGAGATGCTAAAGAGAGTCCAAATTAAAGCATGATGATTATAAACAGAGAACAATGTAAAAATATGGTTTACTACTTGGTAAAGGTAAATATGTAAATAAATATAGAATTGCAGTGTAGGCATATGTCATTTAAAATCTAGTAAGTTTAAAAATGAAAGCATAAAAAATTTAAAGCTCTGTTAATATGTAATCTAAAAAGATAATTTTGTCACTCATAGCATTACATGATAGGTACAAAAGAGTACACATGTATGATTGAAGTTGCATTGTTAATAGTTTAAAATACATTATAACCTTAAAGTGTTTATGTAATTACAATGGTAACTACAAAATAAATTTATGGACTATGTACAGTGGAAAATGACAAGAGAATCAAAACATCTCACTAAAAGAACAACGAAATTTAAGAGGAAAAAAAGTACAGCTAACAAAATGGCAAGAGTAAAGTCTTCCTTATCAGTAATTTAAGTGTAAATGAAATAAATGCACCATTAAAAACAACATAGTTTGGCTACATGTATTTTTTTTTAAAGTACCAACTACTTGCTATCGTTAAGCAGCTTATTTTAGATCTAAGACTACTAGAGACTAAAAGTGAAAGTATAACAAAAGGTAATCCGTGTAAACTGGAACCCAAAGACACAAAATAAAACAGGCATAGTGGTTATATTCCTGTATTTCAGCTATTCAGGACGCTGAGGAAGGAAAATTCCTTGAGCTCAGGAGTTTGTGACATGGCTGGAAAATATAGTGAGACCCTGTCTCTAAGTGAAGGAGAACTGGGTGTGGTGGGGCAGTCCTATAACCCCAGCACTCAGGACACTGGAACATTGGCCATGTCTGAGGCCACCCTGGCTTGCATAGTGAATGTAAGAGCAGCTTGAACTACATAACACAACCCTGTCTCAAAAAACAGACAAAAACAAACAAATAGAGGAAATGAGAGAACAGGGTTAGACAGAGGAAAGAAAAATGAGAAACTTTAATGTAAAAAAACTCACAAGAGGATAAAGAACATTATTTAACAATAAAAATGTCAATTCTCTAGAAAGATATATCAATTATAAATATATATGAATCTACCCAGGCATGGTAGCACACACCTATAATCCCAGCACTCAAGAGGCTGAGATAGGAGGACTGCCATAAGTTTGAGGCCAGCCTGGACTACATAGTGAGACTCTATCTCAAAAAACAAAAAAATCAAATAAAACCAAAAATAACTAACTTTGTACTTCCCAAATACATGAAGCAAGCGCTGATAGAAATGAAGAGACAAATATAGGGCAACAACACAGTAACAGCACACTCCAGTACCCACTTTTAATTACGTATGGAACTAAGCAGATGGTCAGTGAGGAAAAAGAAGACTTGAACAGCATTATATATTCCATACTGCTTACAGACAGAACACTCCCTTCAAGGGTATAAATTCTTCTGAAAAGGACATGGAATTTTCTCCAATATAGATCACGTACAGCCCGCCAAACTATCTTAAAAAACTTAAGATTGAAATCATGCAAAATGTCATCTCTGACTACAATGAAATGAAGTTAAGGTTCAATAAATGAAAAATAATTGAAAAATTCATAAATGTGTGGAATTTTACACACTTGTAAATCTACAATGCAAACATATGGGATATAATCAAAGCAGAATGGAGAGAGGTTTATAGGAGTAAGTGCTTACAATAAAGAAATATCTCAGTCAACTACTGAACCTTATACCTCAAGGAACTAGAAAAAAGAATGAATTTAACCCAAAGTTAATAGGAGAAAAATGCTAAAGATTAAAGGGGTAATAAATGAAATAGTGAAGAGTAAAGCAGCTCAAGAAAGCAGTGAGATGATTCTTTACCCAGAAGACCCAAAAAATTCCACCCAAAGAATCTTAGAACTAATAAAACAAGGTAGCAGGGTACAAAGTGAATACATAAAAATCAATACTGTTCCTCTGTACCAATAATGAACACACCAAGAAAGAAATTAGAAAAACAATGCCATTTGTAATTGTTTCAAGAAAAATTACTTATTTAAATACTTAATTAAAATTAAGAAAAATTAAATACTTAATTAAATTAACCTAAGGAAGCAAGTAAATGGCCTGTATAATAAAATCTAGTATTCTGAGAAAGGAGATTGAAAAGAATATCAGAAAATTGAAAGCATCCCCTGTTCTTGGATGGGCAGAAACAACACTGTCAGAATGCAAACTACTAAAAGTAGCCTAGATTTAATGCGGCCCCAATCAAAATACTAGCATCGTTCCTCACAGAACTAGAAAAATAACTTTAAAGTTGTGTGTAGTCAGAGAACACTCAATGGCACAAGCGATCCTGGGCAGCAGCAGCAAAGCAGGAGGCGTCACGATTCCGAACTTCACGTTACATTACAAAGCTACAGTGGTAAAAATAGCACGACGGTGGCACCAAAACAGCATGAAGATCAGTGGAAAAGAACGGTGGGTACAGAAATAACCTGGGCACCTTTAGCCATGTAATCTTTGACAAAAGAGCCAAAAACATCTTCTAGAGGAAAGATAGCCTTTCTAAAATGGTGCTGGGTAAATCATAAGCACACAGAAGATTGGCATTAAAACCATATCTTTCGCTGTGTACCAAACGAAAATGAAAATGAATCAAAGCCCTACAAATTAACAAGAAAGCCAGGCACGGTGGTACACACCTGTAATCCCAGGTGAGAGGCTGGGCCAGGAGGATGGCCAGGAGTCCAAGGCCCAACTAGGCTACATCATTTAAGCCTAGCCTTAAAGAGAGAGAGAGAGTGAAGGAGAAAGAGAAAGACTGAATGTGCTGGAAGACAGAATAGGTAAAACTCTTGAAGACATATATATGGGCAAAAGACAAGCTATGGGAGAAAAATTTTGCCAGCTACTCTTGGACAGAGAAGAAATACCTAGAATATATGAAGTATCCAGAAAAGTAGACCCCCCCAAATAAGACCTAGTAAAAAAATAAGCTACTGAAATGAATAGACACTTCTCAGTAGTACAAATGGATAATAAATAGGTGAAAAAACATTTCCGATCATTAGGCAAATGCAAATTAAAACTGCTCAGGGTCCATCTTACTCCATAAACAATGCCTATCATCAAGAAATCAAATAATAGCAAATACTGGAAAGGCTACAAGGAAGAAAGAAGCATTCTACATCGTTAGTGGTAAAATACACAAGTAAAACCACTATGGAAATTAGTATGCAGATGCCTCAAAGAACTAAAGCTATAAATTCCATTCAACCCAGCTATTCCCCTTCTAGACATCTTCCCCAAAGAGTTAAAGAAACCATATTACAGTGATACAATAGCTAAATCTTAGCAGTGAGCTCTATGGCCATCAACAGATAAATAGATAAAGACAGATATAAATACATACACACACACACATAATCTTAGTTTCTGTCAAGGTAGTATTTATTGCATATTTAACAACAAAATTAAATATATGCTTCCGACAAGCATAAAATGGAAATCAAGATATCTGGTATCTAATCATATTTAAATGCAGAGCCAAAGTCCTTGTTTTCAGAATTCAGCAACAAGTTGTGGTTCTGAACCAGAATCACAAGTCCATTTATTCATAATATCATGGATCCTGTCAGTAAGTGGAACATAATCTTCTTTATATATGAAAATTATTTCCACATAAAACCCTTTCAAGGGCTCGAGTACAATTTCACTACTTTTTGGGAGATCTTTTTGCTCTACTTCATGAACTTCTGAAGGCATCTCATAAAACATGGATCCAAACAGGTCTAGGTGCAAACCCTGTAGATCACAGCCGCTGGTACCAGGACAGAGCTTGCCATGGTTGTATAGCATGGAGCCGTGAAGGCCCGGGTACAAGAAAATGTGTTTATATACAGTAAATTTGTACACTGCTCTTCCATTAGGAATCATGAAGTGAGTGATTTGTAGAAAAATGGATATACATTAAGACAATAATGTTACGTGAAATCAGATGCACAAGGGTAAATATCACATGACTTTTCTTATGAGATACTGAAAGCATAAATTTAGGAACCAAATCTCAAATGGGTGACAGGAAACAGGGAGATAGACTGTGGAGATACGAAGGGGTTCTAGGGATGAATGAAGACAGGAGAAAAGGGAGGGCAGGAAATAAAAAGGGTCAAGATGAGATATACATGTATCATATGTATATAAATGTATGCGATGTATCCCCGTAATGAATGAACTTCCCATAATGAATGCATTTATTATGTATCACAGACACAATTCCCCATAATGAATGCATTTATTATATATCACAAACATATATTAAGAAAAGGAATGCAAGAAGAAAATATTCAAATCAGGAAATAGTTGTACATCTGTACTCACAATAGCTAAGAGTTGGAATCAACCCAAATGTTCGTGGACAAATGAGTGAATAAAGAAAATGTGATACACACACACACACTATGGAAGGGAAGAGAGAGAAAGGGAAGGAAGGAGAGAGAGAGTGAAATATTATTCAACCTTAAAACATAAAGAAATTGTGGCACATACTACCATGGAGATGAATTTCGAGGACACCATACTTAGTGAAATAAGCTAGTCACAAAGGGACAGATGCTGGAGCATTCCACTCAGAGGAAACATATGAAATAGTCAAAATCATAGAAATAGATAGTCTAACAGTGGTTACCAAAAGCTAGGGGATGATGGGAGGGAAATCAGGGTTAGTGGATATACGGTTTTAGTGTTGCAGGATGAAAAAGTTCCAGACATCTGTTGTACATCAAGGTAAATATACTTAAACCACTGAAACTGTATACTTAAACATGGTTCAAACAATAATTTAATAATAATACATGCTTTTAAACCACAATATTTTAAAAAATCATGGTCAAATCTAAAAGGAGAACTTTAATACTATTGAGTTTTACTTTGTAGGCTGGGGTTTATCTTTCTTGCCTCTTGAGATCTTTCTGAATCCTTATTCTGCAGTCAACTTATTGGTGAAATTGTTATTCTATCTCCTTGCAATTCACAAATATGGTAAATATGCCTTTTTAAAAAATCTGGGTCATTGGAAAATAAATTGAATTTTGCACTTCATTCTGTCCCTCTTCCAGATCTAATCTCTTTGTCCTCATCATGAAGATCATGTTTATATGGCAGCCTCTGGGAGGTTTAGTTACACCCCAGAGGAAATTTCAGGTTGACACCCACATACCTTTCTCTACAGGGAAAATGAACTTCTGTCTACAGGTAGTCCTCCTTTTCCATTCTTTTTCATTCAAGGTCACTGTGAGCAGGATATAGACTGTCCAGTTGTGCCCTTCCCCACAGCCTTCCCATTTAGCTAGTAGTCCTTACCTGACCTTAGTGAGCTTCTTGGTACTTCTATGCCTTATATATCCATCTGTGAAACAGGAATAGTAATAATATCTGACTAATGGGTAATAGTAATAATTTTAGTAAGTCATCCCCACCAGAAAGAGAAAAAATTCTCTTTTCATTATGTATTTTTATAGCTGGTATCACAGAAGCAGGAGTAGTAAAATCAAAGGGCTATCAAATTAAAGATATATTGAGAGAGACAGAGAGAGATAGAGAGAGACCAGGTTTTCTGTAAAAGAAAGACTTGAAGCAAAGACTGTTGTCTTTGAAGGAGCAAATAGCCATTTTGTAAACTGCCTGTGGAAAGAGACATCCTACATAGCAGTGGTGGAAAACCTACAGCACAAGTGCCACAGTGGGCTGTTTGTTATCATTGGAAGTTTTAAAAGATTCACCATCACTGCCCTATAGGTACTGAAGGCTTCAGTCCTGTAGCTGCAAAAGCCTGAATGAAATTAAGAGGGGACCTCAAACTGCAGATGAGAATGTGGCCTACTCAACATCTCCACTGCAGCCTGTCGAACTTTGATAGGTCTTTTATATCCACACTGGTGTGCTCAGTATGCAATAGGTAGTTAGCACTGGGAAAAGGCTCTTTATTCCTCTACACTGGAATTACATTTCACCACACAGGGAAGCAGGGAAGGAGAGAGGGGTTGAAGCAGAGGAAGGGAGAGAGTAGAGAAGTCATTGTGCTCAGACACATAAGAGAGGTATGACCTGGGCAGTGGCGAATGCCTGTAATTTCAGCTATTCCAGAGGCTAAGGCATTGCAAATTCCAGGCCAGCTTGGACAACTTAGTGAGATCCTGTCTAAAAATAAAAAGGGTTGAGGAGATAGCTCAATGGTAGGGTATCTCTAGGGGCTATCCCTAATACTGCAAAAAAAAAAAAAGTAGTTTATGTAGTCTTTTAGGCCATTGTAAGGAGCACTCTGGCTTTTACTTGCAGAGGCGGGATAGAAAAGGAAAATGATAAATACTGTAGAGAGTGGCGAGGAGAAAGACCCACGGGCATTTATAGGAAGTGTCATGCTCACTTGCAGCACAGTCAGCTTTGATTAAATAAAGGATTTGTTATATGGATGTTAAAGCACCCAACATTTGAGTTCAATAAATATTTATGGATGAGTGAATAAATTATGCATGTGCTGTTCAGACTGTGACATACTACCGTACAAAACAGTAGCATTTCGTATCAGCAATGTGTGTAGGGACGAACATATATTCACTGGGAAACTGACATTGGTAAGCTGTCAAAAAAGTGAATCCTAAATTAGCTGCATGGAACTATAGGAGGTTAGAAATGAAGAGGTTTTGGCTTTAAGAAAAAGTAGTTAAGATGTCTTCTGACTGGCAAGCCTTAGGTGGCATTTCTTTAATTGACTGAGGTATTATGAGCACCATATGCTAGAGCACTAGCCAATTCCTGCTGCCAGCAGTCAGATTTGCCTAATAATTGCCAAAAATCCCATCTGCTGTCTATCCCCAGTTTCTTTACAACTCAGCAGCATGATCATTAGGAACAAAAGCAAAAACTCTCATTATCCCACTTTTAACATAAATTGGATTTAACTGGTTAAGTTTTTCAAGTATTATTTATTGATCACTGAGCCAACTCTTGATAATCAGGGTATAGAACATCAGGTCTCCTTCCTAAATATTTCTGAAAACCTTTTGCTACTATATTGAGGAAATACAGCTGTACATATTGCTGTATATATTTGCATTTTTAATTTCACTGCTTGTGCTACTGCTATAGAGACACAACTAATAAGCTCAGAATTTAATTTATAAAGCATTTATTATAAAATATGTAAATGAAAGTCAATTTGTGCTGAAACTAAAAAGGAGAAAGGGCAGGCCGCGGACGTCGCTCAGTGGTGTAACCCTTGTTTAGTATACATAAGGCACTGGGTTTGAGCCCCAGCGCTGCCAAAAAGTAAAAGAAAAAAATCAGGAAAGATTCCACTGGATTACTATTTTGGGGAAATTCAAATTTCATTTATTTTGAACTCAATAGCTACAAGACATCTTTAGTTTTGATCAGTAACAAAGAAGTCTAAGTTTTTTCATCATTCTGCAAATCTTTTTTTTTTAAAGCCTCTTAATAAGAAATAATCTAGATATTTAAATCTATACAATATTTTTGGTGGTACTAGAGAGAGAAACAAAGGCTTTTTTTAAAATTTTGATACAAGGTCTCCCTAAGTTGCTAAATTTCCAAAAGTGGGTTTAAACACACAATCCTCCTGCCTCAGTCTCCAGAATATTGAGATTACAGGCATGCTTCATCACTCCCAAGAGCCAGACAATTTTTAAAAGTCCATTTTGTCTGGTATATTTTAGAGTCTGCTAAATATAAGAGAGTGCAAAATTTAAAAATTTATTTTAAAAACAAGTTTTATAGGGCTGGGGATCAAATTCAGGGCCTTGCATACATACATGCACTCTACCACTGACGTGCACTTCAGCCCAGAAAATATGTATATTTTTTCTTTTTTTTTTTTTAAGACAGACTCTTGCCATGTAATTCAGGATGGCCTTGGACTCACTATGCAGTGCAGGCTGGCCCCAAATGTGTGGCAATCCTGCTGCCTTAGCTTCCTAAATACTGAGGTTACAGGCCTGTGCCAACTTGCCTAGCTGTCAGCCCAGAATATTGAACTTTGAATTAGTTATCAGACAAAAGTAGTTATTCTTATGTTCATAGTGCTACTATACGTGAAAGTGAAAAAAACTGGTAGTAATACTAGTAGGTAGTAATATGAGAATAGTTTGGCTTATTGTATAAATTTAAAAAAATAATTTAGAAGGTAGGAAGATAACATAGAAAAATGCTTATGATAAACATAAGGCTAGGTGGAAAGGGCAGTTAATTTATAAAGGCATATGTGCACTACTGTTGCCACTGTAGAAAAGTTATGTAAAGACAGAAGTGAAAAGTTCTTCCCTTACTATCCCAAAAATTTTTAAGGAAAAGAAGTGGCATTGAATCAGTCATTATTAAATATAGTAGCAGATATTTGGCTACCAGAAAGTACCAGAGAAGTTTGAAAGCAGGAACTGTGTATATTTCAAAACTAATCTGATAAAGTTATTCTTCTTGAAATATTTTGATAAAATTATCCTTGATTTTATTCTACATAAAAGATAGTTATTTTTATACTTAATATTTATCTTAATTTTTTCAATGTTCTGTATATTTTTAGTTTTTCTGAAAGTTAATCAGCTGATCCATTCTGGAATTCAGCTTGGCTGGATGTGGTGGCACATGGTTATAATCTCAGCTGAGGCAAGAGCATTGCTGCAGTTTCAAGGTCAGCCTGGAATTCATAGTGAGACTGTGTCTCAAAAAAAGAGAAAATGCAATTCAACTTGATCATCTTGAATGCTTGCATGAACACCTCCTCTGACACATAAGGTGACCTTCAGTGTTTTATAGTCTCATTCTAAGTCTGTGAGGGCTTTCCTGTATGTCACTGGAAAGTTGTTTTTCCCTTGATTTCCTCTCTGCAACCTATCTGACCTGATTGCTGCTGAGGCAGTTTCTAAACTAAAAGAAATGTAACTTTTTTCAATTGAATTGTGTTTCACAAGAGTAATAAATAAGAAAATGTGTTATTCTAGGAAAACTGAGGTTAGGAACCTGTCTGCCAAGTTACAGTTTGGCCCTATTCCATCTCTGACACTGTGACCAGGAAGTATGCATGACAGCCACAACCTTCACAGGCATCTAGGGTGTATGGAGTTTGTTTCCAAGTATCAGTTCAACAATATAGTAATGACAGAGATAGTGACCAGCACTTACTAGAATATCATTGCTTAAGACGTTTTCCTCATTTCTCTTTCTTTTGTTCACTTTGGTAGATGATAGTTCATATGTAACACATTTTTCCCTACAAAATACTTTAAAACAAGTTTACTGAATAAAGTTTCCTTACGGTTACATAGTTATTTATGTCTCAATGATACCCAGCAGGATACCTGTCTAATATGAAAGGTTTAACCAAAACTGTTAAAGTGAACTGCGCCTTTGAGAAAGAACAGTCTCTTCATGAGCATATACCAGCACCATCTGCGTTACTCACAGCAGTGATGGCCATGTTCTTGACATATGATGTAACATACTGCACCTAATAGCCAGATGTGGATTGAACATTAACATTAAAATATGGCTAGCTGAGCGTGGTGGCGCACACCTATAATCCCAGCACTTGGGAGGCTGAGGAGGAGGGTTGCTACGAGTTTGAGGCAGCCTGGACTACAGAACGAGATCCTGTCTCAAAAACAAAAAAAACAAAAAAAACAAAAAACTCCCATAAAAGATGCCTAGTACAACTAGTAACTGAAGTTTTAGTTATATTTAATGTTAATTATTTTGAATTTAAATAGTCACATGTGGTAAATAGCAACTATAATGGATGGTGCAGACATAGATCCACAAAACTTTGTGTTGAGAAGCAGCAGTGTTCTCTCAAACACTGACTGATACGGATTGGGCAAGTTTTTCCTTTCCTTTTCTGAAACAGATGCTCAGGATTTAGCTTGTTTTTCACTATCTTTATGTTGACCCATAGCCATACTCTTCTGAATGCTAAGGATTCAAAAATGAGGAGGACAGGTTTCTTCCCAAAAAATCTTAACACTGTAGTAGGGAGAGAAACACTGGTCAGTAAATGAATGTATCAGAGGTAGTACATGTGGCCACAAACCAAAGCAATCATTGAGGATCACTGGAGGATCTCAAAGGGTGCCCTGAACCATGAAAAATGAGTAGGCATTCCTAGATGAGCAAATAGAAACATTGGTTATGGAGCAAACTATGTACCCCAAAATTTATATGTTGAAATTACCTGTTACCTTAGAAGTCCCTATTACCTTAGAATGGGACTTTCTTGGAAATAAAATTATTACATATGTAATAAGTAAAGACAAGGTCATACTAGAATAAGGTTGACCCCATATCCCATATACAATATGACTGGCATCCTTATAAAAAGGGGACACATATCCACTCATGCATGAAGATACACACACACTCACACACACACACAGAACACCAAGTAGGAAATGGGGGATAGTACTGATTATAGAAGCTAGGAGTGAGCCCCGGAACAGACCCGTCTTTAGCGTCTTCAGAGGGAGCAATGGCCCTTACCAGCATCTTCATCTCAGACTTCTAGCCCCAAAATTTTGAGAAAATTCACTTCTGCTGTAAGCTGCTTAGCTTTGGCACTTTGTTGCAGCAATAATTGCAAACTAGTATATGCTCCAGATGAAGGAAGTAGTATTATTAAAGTGAAACAGAGAGGCCATGATATTTATTAAAGTACTGTTTGTGATTACCTAACTTAATTTTAGAATGAAAAAAACATAAGCATGAGAATGAATATTGCTTTTATAAATATGTTTCTAGTCTTAAGACAAAAGCTAAACATGTTGTAATGTTTAAAGTGAAATTACTTTTGTTTTTTTAAAATTATTTTCTGGGGCCAGGGATATAGCTCAGGACCACAGTGCCTGCCTGAGAAGCATAATGTCCTGAGTTTGAATTACTTTTCTGATAAGAATGTACCATGAATCAAAAATAAATGCTTGTACTTTTTTTTTTAACCAAATAAGCCACTCCTATTCGAGGATCTAGTGTGATGAGCATTTTTTTTTACATAAATGGTTTGTATGTTGAGAGGAGAACAAAGGAATAAACCTTACTGACAAATCTTCATACTGGTTCAACTCAGAACACAAAGGATGATTTAAAATAAAAACACAATCATAGAAGCTGGCACTAAAAGTCTCACAGTTTTACATTTCTAAGCATTACATGACAGTAATGTTGATTAAAACAAAAGCACCTAGTAAACATTTGTTGATTCTCACACTGAGCCAAACAAAAATTACAAATACATCCACGAGTAACTCTTTCATAAATGTAAATTATTTCACAGGTCCTTTTAATGAAAAGTATTTCATCCTTAAGGGAGCATTTCTTCAACCATTAGCAAAATATTGTGTTCAGAAGAAGGCACTGAAATAAATGGATATATTACACCACATTATCAATATACTGAAACATTAAAAGTATACTGAGTGAGAAAAGTATGTAAGATTATGTGTAACTTATAAATCAGAATTTGTAAAATTAGAAATGTACTTCTCCACATCTGCCCTAACTACTTGAACGATGACAGTTTTGAAACAACTGGTTAGGTCAAATTGTATTCCACACCTAAAATGTTTGCTTATTTTCAAGTTTTCTTTCCCTTGGAAAATTCAGTTCATGTTTGCCAGAGTCGATGTGTATTATGTATTCTACACATTTAATTAAGAACTTTCCACTTTTAAACTTTCAACTAAACAGCTTCTTTTTTTTTTTGAAACAGTTTTACTATGTAGCCCAGGCTGGCCTGGAACTCATGGTGATCCTCCTGCTTCAGCCTCCTGAGTGCTGGGGTTACTAGTGCACCACCACACCCAGCTTCAAGTAAACAGCTTCTATCAGATGATTATCCTTTTAGCAAGTCTCTGAGAATATTATTCAGAGTAACAAAAGTTTCACAGTTAAAAATATGAAGGTTATTGCTGATGGCAGGCCTTTCTCTGTGGGAACCCCTCACTGGGATGTATTATTTTACATGTATGCACAAGAAACATGTTGCTTGTACTTATTTTAAATCAATTAGATGAAAAATTTTATTTATTAAACTTGCCTCCCTAGAATAAAATATTTAAACCAATGAATACTAATCATAGGAAGAAATATACATGTCAGAGATGCATTATCAGTATCTTATAACTAACTTTGAGGAAGAGGGCTCGTGAGCAAGAGCTGGGTGGGAGCCACATACTGGGGCCTGTGTTCATACTGATAGGATGGCACCAGAAAGTCCAACCTCTCTCCTCAAGTTATGCCTGGAATAGGAGAAATTAGGACTTGAGGCATCAAGTCAGAGTGCAGAAGGTATAAAAATGTCATACCTCCTGAAAGCCATGGTCTTTACTTTCCTCATTGCTGGGACAAAATATCGCACACCCAAAGTTAAAGGAGGAAAGGTTTAATTTAGCTCACAGTTTGTAGAAGTTTCTGTTCATAGTTGGCTGGCTCCAAGGCAGGGTGGCTTGGCAGAGGGGCATTGCATAGGAGAAAGCATTCACAGCAGGCAGAAGACAGAAAGAAAGAAAAAAATCCCACAAGTAATAGCTGTCCCTTTTACATTCTATCTAGGGTATCCAGTTTAGGGCACATGCCAAACCAATCAGTGGACTAATTTAGCAATCATGCACACTTAATCTGAGCATCACATTCTGGATCCAGCCACCTCTGAGAAACCCCGTCTATGACTGCCTGAGGCTTTGGGGGCATCTAGACACAAGCCATAACAGCCACATACCTTGCAAAGAAAAAACCTGTCAATCCCAGACAGATGTCTAAGATTCAGGAATGACATCATGCAGGAGAAAGGCTGAGGGTTTGGTGTCATTAACCTTTTCCTGTGTCTATGCAGTAATTTCCTTATGTGTTAAGAACAGTGAACTATGTGTAGCATAATTGACTTCTGTAGAACAAAAGTAACTGTGCTAAATGTGAATAATTGTGTAGCATCTTAGAAGAACTAGATGCAATTTAAAAATACTAGACCATAGCATGCATGGCAGGTAAGGATTTGAAAGGATATACACCTGGAGAGGTTGATACAGGCAATGAGATGCTTTGACATGGGAATTAGTAATAGTGATGCATTGCTTTTG
Organism: Dinomys branickii; assembly: GCA_004027595.1. Lineage (NCBI taxonomy): Eukaryota > Metazoa > Chordata > Mammalia > Rodentia > Dinomyidae > Dinomys > Dinomys branickii. The sequence goes on along the minus strand of PVLD010022068.1, from coordinate 3,344 downwards.
GGCATTTTTTTAAAACTTGATCACTTTATGAGCTATTAAGGGAAGATGACCAGGAATCAGTTAGATATGCAATTCTCTAGTTTAGGGTAGGGATCTGGGTTCAAGATATTCATGGGGAGATATCAGTGTGAATGTCAAAATTAAAGACAGATAAAGGCAGGCAAAATGAAAACAATACCAACATTTGATAGCCAAAGAGAGGTAGGAAGAAAATAGAAAAGAGAAAATAAGAAAAAAAAAAAGGGCTGGGCATGGTGTTACACACTGTAACCCCAGCCTGCAGGAAGCTGAGGCAGGAGGATTGCTGTGAGTTCAAGGTCAGCCTGGGCTACATAGTGAGTTCAAGGCCAGCCTGAATTACATGGAAAGACTCTGTCTCAAAAAAAAAAGAAAAAGAAAAGAGGGATAAGGAAAAGAATGATGAGTAGAAGAACAGAAAGGGAAGGAGGAAGGAAGAAGAAGAAGAAGAAGGAAAATGAGAGGAAGAGGAAGAGGGAGGAGGAGGAGAGGAAGAAAGAAGGAAAAGTGAATAAAAGAATTATGTAAGAGTAGTGTCTTATACTGCATGAGAGTCAAAGATAAACCATCTATCCAGAGATTCATAAAGGTAAAGAAGGTGGGAAACCTGGGAATAAAAAGCAAAACCTGAAAAATTAATCAATGGGATATAAGCAGAAGAAAAGCAAGTTGGTTCTTCAAAAGAATAAATATGCTAGTCAAACCCTTAGCCAATCTAACCAAGAAAAGATGAGAAAGAGCCCAAATCAATGTAATTAGAAATGAAAAGAGTAACACTGCTGAAATAAAAAAGATTATGAACAACTACTTCATAAACTTGTATGTCAGTAAATTGGAGAATGCAGAAGGAATGAATAGATTCCTAGGTACATATAAATTACAAAAACTGAACCAAGAAGATTTTAAATCCCTAAAAAATTCAATAACAGGCAATAGAACTGAAGCAGGAATAAAATCTACCAATTTACAAAAGCTCAGATCCAGATGAATCCATTGGTGACTTCTACAAAAACTTCAGGGAAGATCAAATACTAATATTCCTTAAGATCTTTAATGAAATTGAAAAGGAGGAAGTACTACCAAAGTCATTCCTGAAATCTACCATTACTCTGATTCCAAAATCAGAGATCCAACCAAAAAAGAGTACTACAGACCAATCTCTTTAATGAATACAATGAATCATCCAAAAGATCATACATCATAACCAAGTAAGATTAATTCCAGGGATGCAGAAATGGTTCAATGTGTACAAATTACTAAATGTAATACATCACAGAAGCAGAAGCAAGGACAAAAATTACATGATCATCTCAATAGACACAGAAAAAGCCTTTGACAAAATTCATCCTTTCATAATAAAAAACACTGAAGAAAATACTTATAGAAGAACCTTATCTTCAGTCTGATAAAAGCCATTTATAGCCAACTCACTGCCAACATGATTTTTTTTTTCTTTTTGAGACAGGGTCTTGCTGTGCAGTTCAGGCTGGCCTTGAGCTCACTCTGTAGCCCAGGCTGACCTCCAGCCTCAGCCTCCTGATGGCTGGAATTACAGGTGTGCACCACCACACCTGGCCTATCATATTAAATAGGAGAAAACCTGAAAGCTTTTCCTCCAAAATCAGGAATAAGACAAAGATGTTCCCTATCACCACTTCTGTTCCTCTTAGTACTCAAAACATTAGCAATAAAGCAAGAAAAATTATATATATACATATATATAGTTTAATTGAATTATTATTTGCAGCCTGACATCATCCTCTAGATAGAAGTCCCCAAAACATCCACCAAAAGACTCTTATGATTAATAACTAAATTCAGTAATATAGCAGGATATAAAATCAGCACACAAAATCAATACCATTCCTATATATCAAAGATGAACCCACTGAGAAAGAAATTAGGACATCAGTGCATTCACAAAAGCATTAAGAAAAATTAAAAATTTCACCACCACCAATCATCATCTTACCGCCACCCGAAAGCCTTACAGTCGGAGGGAATACAAGGGAGAGGGAGGCTCGCTACCCGCTTCCTCCTGTGCCACACCGCTGCCGCGCCGGGCTGCCATGGAGCCAGCTGGCTGTGGCCTGAAACCTCTGCAAACTGTGAGCTAAAATAAACCTTTTATCCTTTCACTTGTGGTTGTCGGATATTTTGTCTCAGTAATGAGGAAGTGACTAAGATACTACACAACACTTAACTCATGTGACTCCAAATATTATAAAGTTTTAATCTTTTAAATAACATGGAAAACTCTCTTTTGAAGACAGAGATCTATGAATTTTGGCAAGTGGAGCAGTCATCTGACCACTACACCAACTAAGATGCAAAATAGTTCAGTTGTCCAAAAAATTCTCTCCCACTGCCCCTTTGTAGTCAAAGTCTTATAGTCTCCCTATAAGGGAGATACCCTTATAGGAGGTGGGTGGAGAATTTGGTTCTACTATGTCTATATGTCCTTTGCTGTCAGTGACCTCAAACAGATCAAAAAAGGTCTCAGAAAGTTTTCAGATAATCCCAATAAGGACCTTGAGGACGTTAGCAAGTTACTCAGACCTATGAACTGGACTGGGAAGATGTAATGTTGCTCTTAAGTCAACATTGACTTCTAGTGAGGAACAAGCAGCATTACAGGCTGCTATTACATTTGGAGATGAACATCATACATTTCTTTTTAAAAGAGTAGAAGATGGACAGCAAGGGGAAGAGTTAGTTCCTACTAAAGACCAGGCAGTCCCTATACAAGATCAATACTAGTAAATGAAACAGGTAGAAGACTAGCTTAGGAAACGTTTCCAAAATTGTATCCCCGAAGGCCTAAGAAGGACAAGGACTAAACTCTTCAATTATTTTAAATTGTCAGCTATTAATCAGGAAAATGATAAGGACAACTCTGCTTTCTTAGATAATTAACAAGATGGCTTGGCAAATCTCCTAATTCAATACCGGGACAGATTTTTTTTTTAAAGACAAAGTCTCTTTTCTCTGTGTGTTTCAGGCTGGCTTTGAACTAACTATGTAGCCCAGGCTGGCCTCAAATTCCTGATGATCCTCCTGCCTCAGCCTCCCAAGTGCTGGGATTACAGGCATGTGCCACCACGCTGAGCTCTAGGGCAGATAACTCTTTTTTTTTTTAATTTTATTTTAAAGACAAAAGAATGGAGACATATGAACCAGAAAAGCCATAAACAATACAGAAAATACAAAGTTATACAGAATATAGTAGGGAATTAGAATTGGATGTTGTATTACATAGTTATCTTCACATTAGTTAACACAAAAACATTAAAGGAAATACCAAATTATAGATAAGATAGTAGGGA
>PVLD010022067.1:0-30066 GCA_004027595.1 Dinomys branickii | reverse complement strand
AAAAAAAAAAAACAATAAAAACGATACAGAATTTCAAAACAAGACCCTGCAAAGCTATCTTTCAAAATTAATGGCAAAATAATATACTTCCAGGACAAAGAACAACTGAAGAAATTCATGACCACCAAACCAGCCCTACAAAGAGCACTGAAAGATATTCTAGAAAGAGAGAAAAATGACCACAATTCCAAAAACAACAGCAGAAAGGAACCCCTAAGCAAGGTAAGCAATTAAACAGAGGGGGGAAATTACGAAAATAACATGACAAAGCTAAGCCAATACGTGTCCATTATAGCCATTAATGTCAATGGCCTTAACTCACCCATCAAAAGAAGCAGACTGGCAGAGTGGATCAAGAAACAAGATTCAACAATATGCTATGTACAACAAACACGTTTAACTCAAAAGGAAATTCACAGACTGAAAGTCAAAGACTGGAAAGCAATACTCCATGAGACAGGAACCCAGACAAAAGCGAGGTAGTTATTCTGTTTGCAGACAGTGTGAACTTCAAACCAAGAATGATCCAAAGAGATAGAGAAGGGACATTGTACTCTGAACCCATGCACCACAACACCTTAGTGGAGTTACAGAGGCAACATTAGGGACTCTGTGAAGCTGTGAGTGTCTTAAATGCAAGAAGCACATCTCTGCACCCCACCCAACCCCTAGGAAACTGATGTCCCACAGAGGTTTGAAACAAAAGTTTCTTAAACAATCGAGACTAGAGTAAGACTGAGCACGTGACTGAATGAGCCCCGCCCCCCAGGCCACAGTGCGTGGCTTCCGTAAGTGAGGGTGCCGGGGAGTCTGGCTAGGGTTACTCTGCGCTGTACAGAACTGTGCCCTTTAACACAAAGCAAGCAGCACCCAGCCCCCAGGCACTACATATATTATGCCTGCCATTCGGGCACTGGAACACCCCACATATCCACCCTCCCACACCCTCAGGTTAAAGAGCACTGCCAAAATCCCTGCTCTGATCAGGACACAAGAAAACAAACCAGACTTTCCAACACACGGGGGTGAACAGATGGCAGCAGTGAGCAGTGCAGGAGATGACAGGCACAGAAAATGTCTCAAAGACATGTTCCTTTTTTCCCCAGTAAAAGGATTCTGGGGTAATTTTTACTTTTTGTGTGCTGAAACATTGATTATGAATTGGCTTGCTCTTCAAAGCAGCACATTAAACATCTGAAATCCTTTGTTAAATGTGAAATGCCCTGTAGGTCCAGTCATAAAGGTATCCTGCTCCATGACTGTGTCAATTAAAAACTGCCCTTATGATAACTGCCCATGAACCACAAGGTGACTGGCAATATCAGACTTCAGCACAAAACCCTGACCCTTACCAAGTCTGTAATCTCAAGACAGCCTTTCTTAATGGCAGACTCTTCACAGGACGGGGCCTGGGCTGTCGATAGATAGTATATAGACGGACAGAGGGCAAGAGAGAGACAGGGGTGGAGAAGGAGAGAAAGAGGAAGAGGGAAGGAGGGACGGAAGGGGAGAGGCACCCAAGAAAGGCCTCGCCACCACGGATGAGCTGCCAGGACCAGTCCTGTGCTTAGATACTGTGCTCCTTGAGACTTCCTGTCCTTCCAGTGCTCGAGAACACAGCCGTCCGTTTTCCCCTGGTGGTGGCCTGTTTCCGTCAGGCCCTGCTGCAGACACCTCCCGCTCACACTGCCCTCCTGCCCGCTCACTCCTGGAGAGCAGAGCTCCTGAGAGCTGCCTGGGTTCAGGCTCCACTGTCCCTCCAGGTCATCTGGAGTCTGCTCGTGTTCTCAGTGTCACCAGCCGCTCTCCCTTCGGTCCCCAGTGATGCACGCAGAGTCCAGAGGTCCACTGCCCCCCTGCACCTCATTTTACCCACGAGAATCCCTCTTCAACACTCCCCTCCCTGGGACATGGCTCAACCTGGCCCCAGGGTCCACGACCGGAGACCCCTGCTATCCAGGGATGCTCCCTCCGCCTCCAGGCTTCCCTCCCCTAGCTCAGCGTCACTCCAGGGACCCAAGTGGCAGGCCCAAGAGGGAGAGTCTTCCCCGGTACCTTTCTACCCCAGTCTCCTCTGTCCTGTGGTTCTGCCTCCGGAATGCAACCCAAGCGGACCACCCGGTGCAGATTTTCCAAAGCTCGCGGCGGACAACCACAGCGGTCTGTCCCCTGAGTTATTACACGAACCTCCCAGATGATGGCGCTGTCCCGCCGGGTGCCCCCAAGCCTCTACCCCACACCTGTCCTGAGCAGGACATTCACCAGGTAGGGCAGGAGACAGGTCACCTGCAGCCACCCAGCATGACCTCACCCTGTTCCTGTTGCCCTTCTGCACTCTGCCCTGGTGACTCCACACAGCCCAAGCAACTCACTTGTACCCCAGGGCCTTTGCCCTGACTTCCCCTTTAGTCTGGGACGCACTTTCCATGGTGTTTCTGTCTCCAAGTCTGCTCAAATATTCCTTTCCGGGCTGGGCTGCCCCGGCCACAGTGCTGACCCCAGGTAACGCCAGCTACCAGCCTCCTCACGCCTCTGACCTCCGCCTCACCCCTCGCCCGCACACGGCACACACTTCCCCCCACGTTTCCTTCCTTACTGCACGTGTGGACTCTGCGTCCCTGATCTATCAGCACCACAAAAACAGCGATTTCATCTACCCCTCTCCCCATTCACCCCAAACCTACTGCCGACAAACAGCACATAAATGTCACTGAATACATGAATAAATTAATGAGTATGTAGCTCGTTCAATAAGCAGTAGGAAGCCATTCAAAAATTTCCACAGAGTAGTCCGCGGCCAGGGCAAGCTTTAGACTCTGTTCTCGGGTGGCCGAGATTGTGACAGACCCCAGCTGTGTCTCAATCGGGGCCCGCACACGGGGTCTCCAGCAGCGCAGGTGTTTTAAGGCACACACACAGAAAGGGTACAGAGCAAAGAGAGGGCTTGACTTTAGACTCTCTCAGAATTAAAACGCATCTTCGCCCTTGTCAGGCAACTGAAACAAATGCTTGTGAGGAGCTGCGCCACAGAATCCCAGGAAGCAGACGAAGAGAATTGGCTTCGCGGCAGCAGAGCTGCACCTGGGCACCGCACCAGCTCTGCCCGCCTGCACGGCTGTGCCTCAGACACCAGAATTCATCTTCAAGAGGCAACTGGGCGCACTTTCATCTGCTGCCCTAAAGCCTCCTCGCTGCCTTCACTCAATGCCTGATAACAAAGCACAGCGGTGGAAGGAATGGGGACCCCGGCATCCAGGCCCGCTCAGCATGTACCAACTCTTTGCTGGCCTGTGCGGCGCTCCGATCCTCCGGGGGGGGGGGGGGTCCAGGGTCAGGGGAAGGAGCCAGAGGGGAGCGCCCCCGCTCCCGCTGTGCCCACCACGCAAGCACCGCCTTCTCCCAAAGGTGCTGATGATCAGTGAATCCCGCAGCCAGCAGGAGACTGTCAGAGGGAAACTTTCTGAGATTTCCCCTCGAACCGCAGCACCCTGAATCGCTAACTTCTCCAGGCACCTGGCACTCGAGGCCTCTCAAGGTTCTGGGCCGGGTGGGAGGCATGCCCCACGGAGCCAACAGCAGCCACCTCTGAGAAAAGGGCCCTGGAGCATTTTTTGCAAGGGTGAAAATGTTCCAAGCCAAAAGTATTGTAGCTCTGAAAAGAAAGAAAAGCTCTCGTCTACAAGGAAAGAACCGAAGGGGCTATTACTAGTGCTTTGCCCACTGAGGTGGCCCTGTGGGAGAGGCACACCTCCGTCCCTTTCTTCCTGACCCTCCGTTCTCCCCCACCACACTAGGCTAGCCCAAGATGAGCGCCACACGTGGTCTTCAGACTATTATCTTACCATCAAAAAGATGTCTGTGGGGAGCTACTGTGTACAAAGCTATTGCGGGCAGGAAGAAGGGTTCGCCTTCCAGCCGCCCACATGCATTAGGCTGCGCACGCCTTGGACACAAGCCCTGACACCCACAGTGTGAAGAGGGAAAGGTTGGACTTGGCTCACAGTTCCGGGCTTCAGTCCATGGTCAATTGGCTGCAAGGAATAAATACCACGGCGGAAAGGTGGGTTGGAGCAAAGGCGCTCAACCACAAATAACAGGAAGTAGAAGGGGGAGAGACACGCCCCTCCATGCCTACCACCTCCAGTCGGACCCCGCCCCCTACAGCGCAGGAGCCTGACCTCATCCACCCGGTGGGCCGCTGAAAAGCTTGTCGCCCATGACCCAGGCACCTCTGGGGTCATCTTAGATCTCAAGCCACCTGTCCTATAAAGGGGCTCCCATCGCCTGGAGAAAGCCTTACACTTCCGCCTGGTGATCAGCTGCGGTGCCCCAGGCTGAAGCGGGATGTGTGTGAGTTGCCACCTGCAGTGGACCACTGAAGGACAAATATCCATCCTTGTTCTTACAGCTAAGATGAAACAACCCTGTTCCTTAAATAACCTCACATTCAGCCACTCACTTTCTGCTGTGCTTTGCAAGAGAGCCCCAGAAGGCGGCAGGCTCAGAGCCAGCAGGTGGGGACAGCGAGGGACCTGCAGCCCGTGTTGCAGGTGTCCAGGGTCAGCAGCAGGATGCTATGAGGATGACATTCGCGGTACACAAAGGAAGCAGCCTCAGCAGTCTGGCTCCCCTCCTCTGATGCACTTTAGAGTCCTTTTATGATCTGACTGCACCCAGCTACCCAAGGTCATCCTCAAGTGCACAGAGCCCTGGGCCACCACAGCCTCTGTCTCCCCATACGGACAGCCCCTGCTGGGCTAGGCTGTGCTGCCCCATAGCTCCTCCCTGTCACCGCGTGAGGCTGTCCCCTGTTTCAGACTGGACTTCGCTTCCTCTCCTGCTGTAGCAGCTCCAGACAAATGACATAGCTCAAACTTTCGCCATTCTCAGTTACTTCCCACGTACTTAATGAACCAGCATAGGCCACCCTGGAATTCCACAACCCCCTGTGTGCTCTGTGGCTACTTTTTTAAGGATTTGTGCCAAAGATGAAATAACAGCACTTGGTTTCCCCAAGTGCAGACAGGGGAGGGCTGGAGCCAGACACACACAGCCTTTGTGAATATTGTTCATCATACTGGTGCTAAGGAGGCTGAAAAAGACTGATGCCTGGCATCAATACAAAACTACCCCAGTCACTCAGAAACTCCTGATGATCCATACCAACACAGCATGGCTTCCAGGGGCCCCACAGGGACACCAGAAACTACAGGTGGTCAAGTCCTCGTGACAGAACAGTGCCAGTTTGTGATCACCTATGCACCCTCCCCTAACCAGGGTGCTTTGCATCACCTCTGAGTTACATGTAACAGGCTGCCCACCACCTCATTTACACAGAGGCAGCGTTTGTGTGGCACATGGCTAATTCAATTTCTGCTCTTTGGAATTTTCTGGAATCATCCATTCAGTCAGTGACCCATTGGATCTGTGGCTAACAGTGAGAATGCAGAAATGCAAAGGTTGTATCTCAACCATTATATTTCTGTCAGAGTAGCTCAAGTATATAAACCATAAACCTGGAGACTAAAAAAAACAGAATGGATTTTTTTTTAAAAAGAAGTGCTCTGGGAAGATGATGGAAAAGGTCAATCCTTCAGCACCACTCCCCGAAGAAGAGCTCCAGAGGAAGTTGGCTGGCAACGGCTACTCACAGGTCACCAGTGTGGCACGGGTAGGGGGCTGCCTGCGCCTGCGTGGTGGGCTCCAAGACGTCCTGCCCAGTCTGGACCGAAACGATGGCTCTTTCAATCATGTCTTGCAGTGGGACAAAAATGTAGTTATATTTGAACCCATCGGCTGGCAGGCTCTGAGGATGGAACTTCCAAGAAGGATTTTTTATCAAATCTGTCCTCACGCTGTATAAGATGCTGGTGCGCATTGTGTATGTGACATGAGGTAGCAATTTGAGAGATGTTGGTCCAAAGCTCTCGTCAAAGGAGGAACTGTTGAATATGATACCTGGGGGTAGAAAGAAGGTCAGGTAAGCACCACCAGAGCTCAGGGAGGGGTGCACAGCTCCTCCTCCTGCAGGAGGGGGGTCCAGCCCCAGGAAAGCAAACCATGTTCAGCTCCATAAGTTACCAGTGGTAAGACTGAACCAAGACCTAATTCGTAGTCCAACGTACCTTTTTTCCCCATAAAATCACATTGTATTACCATCAATACAAAGACATTATTTGTTTTATGCAGGACTTGAAAAATTATACAAAGCTGCTCAAATAGTAATCAGCATCTTTCCTCTTGAGCTGCAGATGTGACCGGATGCACAGAGTCCACCCCCCATGGGGCCAACCACTCACAACGTAAATATATGGATTGTGTTTTCTGCCACATGGGTTCTTTGAGATCCATCACAAAACCTGTCATGAACTGAATTGTTTTCCACCAAAATGTATATGATGAAGCCCTCACCCCAGAATCTTGAAATGGGTCTGTGCTTGGACGCAGCATCTGTGAGGGGTTACTGAGTTAAAATGAGACCTGTAGGGTGCGCCCTAGTTCAGTGTGAAGCTGTCCTTATAAAGTGAGGAAAGTCAGACACAGGGACGCAGATAGGCATAAAGAGGGGAGAGCCGTCTGTAAGCCAGTGGGAGACACAGCAGAAGAAAGTCCCTTCCCAGCCTTCAGAAGAAACCCATCAATGTTTTACTGTGGCACTTCCAGCCTCTAGACAGGAAACTCCACTGATCTCTACTGGTTAAGTCACCCGCCTGCAGTACCTCCTCGCAACAGGCCTGGCAAACCGGCACCAAACCTCAATAAAACACAAAGGGGCAAGGGTGAGGCTCGGCGATGGAGCGTTCATTTGCTCGCACCCGTGGAGCTAAGCTCCGGCCCCAGCTCCAAAAACAATGGTAACAATTAGATGTTGATTCAAAGAGGATATACAAGAATGCATCGTATTTATTTGAATAAGCACACAATTACTGATGGATTCTAATTCATACTGTATTTTCTCACCCTCAACCCCAAAGAACACAATACTGTGATTAAAAACAAAGGTGGTGGAGAAAATTAGAATATAACTTTGGTTAAGAAAACTGGTATCACGCAAGATTTAACCATAAACAATGTCAAGAAATAGTAAGAACAGATGCATCCAGTACTATTATTTTGAGGATGGTAAAAATGCAGTTAGTCATTATGGCACAAGACACATCTTTTCATTAACTCCATGTGTATATTTCTGCTTTATTTTATGTTTTATCTGAGAAAGGCTTCACTTTTCTCTGAGCCAACATAAAACACCGTTAGGGAGAAATAGGTGAGATGACAACCTATTCGAGCTAGTCTTTGTGACCTTATTGGTCTATTACTTACTGGCTAAGAACTTGTTCTGCTGCATAAGTTTGTGCGCTTCCGATTCCAGGATGTCCACTGACTCCATGGCCCTGAAGCGGTCCAGCAGCACGCAAGAAGAAAGGTTGACCAGGGCACTTCCCAGGAAATGAAAGTGTCCAGCCCCTGCATGATTAAAGACACCATCCAGCAACCGTCCTGAGGAAAGCAAGCAAATCAGAACACATCAGCTTCTCTTCCACCTCTCTGCTTTTCGTTCATATAGTGGGGATTATACAAATGACTCGCAAAATTCCTTCATTAAAAAAAATGTTCAAAAGGGAGTCAAAATTTGATCCTATGCAAAATTTACTATTTATTTGATGAATGCAAGCTCTCCACTTTTTATGAGTTCTGTGTAATGCTGATACATCTAAGCTTTAAAAGTAGCTAACAGAGAAGAAAAAACTGTGTGTTACCTTTTTACACATGTTCCTTGCAAAGCTGATACACCTAAGTGGAGAAACATAGTTAACACACAAAGGTAAGACTGTCACACAGAAACTGGTGACCGCAGGAGGACAGAACAAAAACAGAAGGAAAAAGTCAGAGGCATAAAACACGTGAAGGAAAGGAAGATCTCAAATTATCATTATTTGCAGATGAAATGACACTCCATGTAGAAGATCCAAAGAACGCCACCAAAAACCCTTACAAATAATAACCATTGCAGCAATGTAGCAGGATACAAATCAACACATAAAATCAATAGTATCTGTGTACACCAGTGATGAACTCAGTGAGAAATGCATTGTGCAAGTAATACCACCTCACATTAGTATCAAGAAAAATTAAATACCTAAGAATTAGCCTAGCCAAAGTAAAAGATCTCTATGATGAAAACTGCAGTACACTGGAAAAGGAGATTAAAAAGGATGTCAGAAAATGGAAAGATGTCCCCTGCTCCTGGATAGACAGAACCAATATTATCAAACTGGCCATACTTCCAAAACTGTTCTAAAGATTCAATATAATTTCAATCAAAATACCAACGGCATTCATCACAGAACTAGAGAAAACAATCTTAAATTTCATACGAAACCAAAAGATACCCAGAGTAACAAAAATAATATGGGTAGCAAGAGCAAAGTAGAAAGTATCACAATACCTGACTTCAAGCTATACTATCTACAAAGCAACAGGGATAGAAATGGCATGGTACCAGAACAAAAGTAGATGTATGGGTCAATGAAACAGAATACAGAACATAGAAATGTCCCAAGGCACATTGAGGTATTTGATCGTCAACAAAGTAGCAAAAACGTACATTGGGGGCAAGATAGCCTATGCAACAAATACAGAAAACTGGCTATTTACAGGAGATTGAAGCTGGACCATATCTCTATGTTCCAAACTAAAATAAAAAGGGATAAAATATCTAAAAATTAATACAGAAACATTGAACCCACTGGACAATAAAATAAGCAAAACATTTGAAGACATAAATGTAGGCAAGGACTTTCTGAACAGAATTCCAATTGCATAAGAAGAAAAAACAAGGATCAACAAATGGGATTACATCAAATTTTAAAACTTCTGCACAGCAAATGAGTGAAGAGACAGCTATAGAGTGGGAAGGAAATGACGGCTATGCCTCGAGGACTAATTTCTAGAATATTATAAAGAACTCAAGAAAAATCTCCTAAAATGAAAGATTCAACCAAGAAATGGGCAAGTGGCATGAACAGACACTTCTCGGAAGCACAAATGACCAACAAATATATGAAAAGATGTTCAACATCTCTGGCCATTAGAGAAGCATAAGTTAAAACAATGCTAAGATTCTGTCTTACAAAAGAAAGAGTGGCGATCATCAAGAAGTCAAGGAAGAACAAATGTTGGTATGGCTGCAGGAGAAAAGTGACCCTTCCTGCATTGTTGGTGGGAATGGAAACAACTGCGACGGAGATTCCCCAAAGAACTAAAGTTAGAAATTGTATACAACCCTTCTAGGTATCTTCCCCAAAGGGCTAAACACATCATATGCCAGTGATATGTGCATACCAACATTTATAGCAGTATAATTCATGAGAGTTAAATCCTGTATGTCCAACAACAGGGACACAGATAAAGAAAATACAGTATCTCTACATAATGGAATACTGCGTGGCTATAATAAGGATAAAGTTGAGACATTCATAGGATAATGGATGCTCCTGGAAAATACAATGTTGAGAGAAAGAAATCAAGCACACAAGCTTAAACACCATACAGTGTCTCTCATTCGAGTAAGACAATGTCCAAACTAAGAGCAAAGTAAAGGCTGGGTAGAGGGAAACAAGGGGACAGACCTGCAGATTGGAAGGGGTTCGGGAGACCAGGCACGAGGGTGAGAGGGAGAGGAAGGAGAAGCATGGAAATTTAAGATACGTCATACACAGGTACTAAGCAACTAAAATAAATGTGAGCGCTGTACGTCATAAACGTGAGCTTAGAACCATAGCAGCGATGAGAATGAAAGTGGGGAAAGAGGGGCTGGAGGTGGAGGGGGGAGGCGGGCGGGAAGGGGAAGAGATGAGGGAAAGAACCAGGCTGTTCTTTTGCACACGCGCCATTCCCCACAGGGAGTATAAACTTCTTCTACTGCAAACATTTACTAATCAAATTAAAATTAAAATTAAAATTTAAAAAAAGAAAAAGAAATGCTCTACTAGCCAAAAATATAAATAAGCATGTGGCAACAGGAAAAGAACTGGGCAACTGCTTCGCAGTCATTGGCTTGCTAAAGACAAGAGAGACGTATTTTTGAATTTTCACTTTAAAAATGTAATAAACCCATGTTAAGTACTACTGCAAAAAGAATCCATCACAGAGAATGCAGTGAAAACAGAACAAAGAATAATAATGTTTCTACCCAGGATCGAATAATTGTAAACAATGCTGTCTTAGTTCCTTTCTTGTCACTGAGACAAAATGCCTGACACCCACAAGTTAAAGGAGGGAAGGTTTACTTTGGCTACAGTGTGTAGAGGTTTCAGTCCATAGTTGGTGGTCTCCAGAGCAGGGCATCAGGGCAGAGGGCAGGACAGAGGAGAAACAGTCCACAGCAGGGCAGGCAGGAAGCAGCCGGCCTCCTCTTCCCATTCACTCCCTTCAGGCTGCAAGCCTTCAGGCTGCTGCCACCCACACCCAGGGCGGGTTTTCCTATTAGACATACGCAGAGCCAAACCAACTGGTGAACTAATGCAGTTATCACACACCCTTAATCCACACTCACACACTGGTGATCCAGCCAGCCAGGAGCACATGAGGCTTTGAGGAGACAGAAGAAATAAAAAAGCCTTCTCTGAAGTTACTTTATGACATTTTGCTAAACAATGACTACAGTGTATTTCCACTGAGGAAACCCATCATCAGACTATGGACTCTAGTCTCCGTCCTGGATTTGTGCATAGGAAGAGGAAACAATAGCAGATGAATATAGGCAACATCTGGGCTCTGGAATCAGAGCCTGAAACATTTCTCAGGGCACACCCCTGAATTTGTCTTGATACTTTTGCTCAGGTTCAGGAAGGAGCTAAGGAAAGTAAATGATGTAGAGAAAGGCCGTGCGAGGAGGGAGACCCACAGCAGAGATGTCGGCTTCCATGGTGGGGGACAGGAACCGCTTCCCAAGTTTGCTGTGCACAGGTGCTGCCTGGGAGCTACCATCACAGTCCCGGGCCACCAGGTCTCTGTAAGGAGGAGACAGTATATGAAGAAGCTGCACACCTAACGGGTGGGGTCTGCACAGGAGATCCAGGACTCTTTCTCTTTCCCATGCAGGATTTTATAAAGAATTGAGATGAACTGAACATACACCATGTGCACAGAATCCCACAGTGGATCACAAAACCATGCAAAGTCATCCTGTGAGTCACCACCATCCCTTTCTCCTCTTTATTCCAGTCTCAAGAAGCTGTGAGACATCAGCTTTCAGCACTTGAGAGAGCCAGGCTGCAGCTCACCCACTGAGAAGAAAGCCACTCAAGCCAGCATCCCCAGTGACAGCAGAAACATGATTGGCTGGCAGTTTCCACCTCTCCCCAGTGTCACAGGCAACAGTTTCTAACATTTAAGGCAGGAGAGGGCCTTTGGCTGTAGTTTGAATGATGCAGCTGGAGAGGACCTAGAAGTCAGGCTCTTCTACCTCGGTGTGCCCTGAGTTCCTAAACTGGGAAGGGGTTTCCTCTGTGGTGGACGGTGTCGCATGCAGGAGCCCTGCAAAAGCATTACAAGTCCCTTGGAGCCATTCAGAGCCTCAGCACCGGTAGCTTGACCTTGGCTATGGACAGGATGACCTGTGACCCGACTCACAGAACCAGGCAACACAGGGTATTTGGTGGCCCGGAGGTGGAGATGCAGGTTCTCAGCTGTCCACTGGGCCTCGTGGTCTGAGGGCCACAGGGAGTGCAGCATCAGCTGTGGATGCTTTGTCCTCGCCCTGCCCATGACAAGGGACTGAGGAGAGCACACTCTGTAATCCGGAGATGAGATGCAGTGAAGCAAGAAGCACAACTGGTGGCCATCGGGCCGGTGCAGGACGTGCATCAGTGTGGCCTTGTATCCCACTTATTAATGTGTGAAATCGGTTTCTGATAGAGGTACAACAGGGGCAACACAGGCCCATCAAAGCAGTGCTGGGGGGCGGGGGAGGGCTCCCAGCTTCCAAATCTACTCCCAGCCCAGCCAGGATGGGAAGCTGGGCAGCCTGGGTTGCCTGTGGTGCAGACTCAGATGGCAGGGGCTGCGCCCTGACCTAAAGCAGATGGTGCAGAGGCAAAGCCCACACCTGTGGCTGTAATATTTTCTGGTCCACTTTCTCCAGCTACATCCTTCTCCAAGATGACATCATGTGTGTGGATCTGCCCTTGGCTGCTGACTTCAGTGGTCAGTGCTGACCTGTGCTGTGCCACTGAGACATGACCTCTCCTCCCGTGTTCGCACTGTGGCCTGATGGGGGCAGGGAGGAAGGAAGGAGGGGGGAGAATGAGGGGGAGGGGAAGGAAAGAGGGAGGAGGAGAAAGGGCAGCGAGCAGAGGTCCAAGGAGGGGATGAAGTGGGGGAATAGAGAGGAAGGGGGAGGGGAGGGCAAGAGGAAGAGGAGGAGGAAAGGGAGGAGGGGGACGGAGGGAGCAGGGTGAAGGAGAAGACGCCACCCTTGATGAGTCTTCACAAGGTGTGAATCCTGGGCAATGAGTGCTTGTGTGCGCTGTGACTTCACGGCACCAGCCTGCTCCTCCTGCATCCAGGACGAAGGTCTGCAGTGCAGGTGAGGCTTGGGGCTGAGCCCCGGGATCTCAGTGGCTGCACTGCCCAGGGACCCCGCTGGAGCACCTGTGCCTCGGGCTCGGGCCACCCCTCCTGTGGGGGAGGGGACACTGGAGCCACCGGAGGCCCTGGAGACCGCTGCTCCCTCCTGCCGGGGCCCTGACCAGGGACACAGCGAGGCCAGCCGGAGACCGTGGCAGCCCGCAGCAGCCCTGGCCTTTCAGTCCACGTCTAGGTCTGTCAGCATTTTTATCTCTTCATGTCCATGAGGAAAGCACATCTACCCACAGGGCTGTTGTGCAAATTAAATACGGACAGATATATATAATATTTTATAACTATACATTTTATGTGTTTACGGAAATGTTATAGACTTGTACAACGTAAAATTATAAAAATGACAAATATTTTAAAATATATAAATGTTTTTGTTTAGAAATATATACAGCTATAATACATATAAATTAAAGTTACTACGTGTATACGTAAATAAATATGGATATGCTGATGTTACCAGGAGCGCTACTGAGTGGTAACTGTGGCCACGTTTATAATTGCTAAGTGAGAGGCAGGCACCAACCAGCTATCTGTCTTTCATTCCTCTCTGTGCAACTCAGCAGGACATCTGGAAACCAGAGCATCAAAAACCTCACTGTCTATTGTGGGAGATTTTAATACTTTTATAGTGAATTGGAGGAAGCTTAATTTTACAGAATAGGGCAAACAGGGTATTTTTATACTGCATTTTATATGCTGACCATTTGTAATGGAATATGCTGTGTTATAAGTCTGCTTAGAAAGCTTGGTTGGACAGTTTAACTGTGCATAATTCCAGATGGTAATCACAATAAAGAACGACCTGACCTCATAGTGTGTAGCTTTCACTGTCTTCAAGGAAAGAATCAGAGCTGCTTTAAAAAAAGAAAAAAGATTTAAAAAGCTAGATCATATATACAACTGCATGATACAGAGACAGAGAGATACATATATCATACGCACAGGTGTGTGTGTGTGTGTGTGTGTGTGTGTGTGTGTGTTTGTGTGTGTGTGTGTGTCATAGCTTGAGTCTACATTGCTCCTCAAAGCCTCATGTGGCCATAGGCGGGGCTTTTTCAGAAGTGACTGGATCTAGAGTGTGTGATGCTGGGACTGCTTCATGGTGCAGTGCTGGGCTCAAGGGCACTAGGATTCGGGGTGTGAGTGCTGCCCGCCCGGAGCAGCCCGGATAAGATAGAAGGGGCGGAAAGACACTGTGAAGGTCCCTTGCTTGTTGCTTTACTACCTTCTGCCTACCATGAACAGTTGCCCCCTGCCGTGCCACCCTGCCTTGCAGCTAGTCAATAATGGACTAAAATTGCTACAAACTGTGAGCTACATACACCCTTCTCCCCTTAACTTTGGGTGTTGGGAATTTTGTCTCAGCAAGGAGAAAAGTAACTAAGACCATGTGTGAGTGTGTATATGTGCATGTGCGTGTGTGTGCATGTGTGTATGATCAGCTTCCTGTACCTGTGGCTCTGCATCCGTGGGCTTAGCCCACCTCAATCAAACATAGTTGTAATACATTGCACCTGTACCAAGTTGGCAGACTTTGCTTGTCTCATCCCCTGAACGCCACAGAGTAGTGTCATTCACAGACCACCTGTGCTGTCAAGAGTCTAAGCAGCGATGACACAGGGCAAGGGGAAGAGCTGAGTGGGTTCTGAGCAAACAGTGCAACACTGTGCAGCAGCGACCTGAGCAGCTGTACACTGGTATCTGAAATGGGTCCTAGAAGCATGTAAGTGTGTGCAGACACAGACACACAGACACACACATACACACATACACACACACACACACACACGTCTGCATAGATAAGAGGATCCTGGGGCCTGCTCCTCCATAGCTGGGGACCCATTCTGGCAAGCTGATTGGACATCATAACATAAATCGTGGTCAGACACCAGCCACTCACTCTGTCCCTTTGGACACCCCATCTGTGCTGTCCCACCTGGGGGGACAAAGGCACTGCCAGGGAGAGGATGGAGTACAGACCTAATGACAGAGATCCTCCAGGAACCTGGAACCTGGTCCCTTGCCTTCAGGGCCCACTCTGGCTCCTACAGGGCACAGCTAGGTAATGCCAGGGGCTGGGGAATGGGGGCCCTGGGAGAGACCCACTGCCTGCTTTTAGTCCTCAAGGATAACCGGGGTCCTCACAGGTGAGCAGAGAGCAACGTAGTACACAAGGCTACAACAATTTGGCTCCAAAATCCAGGCAACAGAACCCAAACACTGCTTCCTGTCCAATGACTGTACCTCAGGCCACAAATAGAGTACGCATCTGCCATGGGAGATACAGGATCTGGGAACCTAATGTGTCCATGCCTGAAAAGTGTCCTCAACAAATGGCTCCCTTCTACTGCTCCAAGGGAGGTCTTAATCTACACAGGAAGACGCCTGTGGCTGTAACTTCCTGCCCAAGCCCACTCTGCATACTGTAGGGTTTCTGTGGTAATCCTGGCCTCTTCCCATTGGATCCCAGCAGCACCCGCCCAGCTGTGATGACCAACGCACCTCCAAACATCTCCATTGTCCCCCGAGAGAAAAAGCACCCTCAGTGGGGAATCACTGACAAGATCTGAACACACTAAGTTCTGTCCATACATACAATTCTCAGGTGCGATTTACTTTCACCCAATATTAAACAGAGAATTCAGAATAAGCTAATGACAAAAAATAGTAGCAAAGATTTTTTAATAAACTCTAAGGATAGAAATGACATCATTTTAATGAAGGAAGAAAAGAGGGAGGAGGAGGAGAAAGAGACACAGGAGGGGAGAACGAAGAAGAAGGAAAGCAGAGGAGAAAGAGGAGGCATGAATTTTGTGGTATTGATCTCAAGTGTCAGGGAAGGCAATAAGGGATATTCCCACATGATCTGCACATAGAACCAAGATTTTGCAGAGTAAAATTTCACAGGAATCGTTTCTCCTTGCAGCGTCTGATTTTTTTTTCAGGATGACATTTGTGTAGGAAACCCACAGAACATCCAAATAAAAGGATAAAGAAGGTGTGGAATGCGTGAATCCTGGTCTCCCCAAAGATGGAGTGGCTTGCAGAGGGCGGGGCGGGTATAGCAGACTGCTACAAGCAAAAGCCAGAAAAGGTGAACGTTCGGAACCGGAAAACATAACTGAAAAGGGAAACCACTCCCACGCGTCACCGGGCTCTGCACTGGAGAATGTGCATCTGGCCCTTACGTTTATGACAACTGGTCCTGCAACTTCAGGGGAGACAACTTAGCAGGGAAATGATTTGGCCACCTTCACAGCCAGAAATCAATCAGTAATTCCCATGACGCGAAGCTGAGAGAGACTGTGACAAGCCCAGCATCTCAGGCTGTGATGACAGACCCAGAAGGAGTCACTGCACAGAGCATAAGCCATTCGTACCAGGGCATAAGAAGGGAAGGCAGAGCCGGGCACAGTGGCGCAGGCTGTAATCCCAGCAGAGAAAGTGAGGGGGGAAGTGAGCTGCAAAGCCACTTCCTGGGGTAGGAGTAGGACTCAGGGAACAGGGGTCCTGGCTGCAGACAGCACGCACACTTACTGTAGCTCTGGAGATCTCCCATGAGTCTGTCCACATCCACATGCAGCTGGCTTTCTACAAAGTTTCTTATGAATCTGTTTCTCAGGGCTTCCTAAAGGAAAACAATACAGCTTCACAAAGAGTAGCATCATATCCTTCTACTTAGTGATACTTACTCAAAGGATCGGGACAACAGAAAAAGACACACAAAGTGAAACCACTTTAAAAATGTTCTAGCTGGACAAAATGGCACATGCCTGTCACCCCAGCACCCTGGGGGGCTGAGTCAGGAGGATCACAAGTTTGAACCTGGCCTGGGCAATTTAGAAACTCAACGAGACCTTGGCTCAGAATTTAAATTTATAAAAAGGATTTGGGTTAAGGCTCTGTGCAAAAGCCTGGCTTCATCCCCATTACCAGTTGCTTTCTGGAAGATTCCTTCTTTTATGTAACCTTTCCACAGGCCGGGTGCAAAGCAACAGCCACTCTCATTGAGGACAGACTGTCGCACACCCCAACCCTTCCCACTTCCTGTCCATCTCTGGACCACCCCGCCCTGCCCCCGCCCAGCCGTCCTGCTCTCCTTGGTCAATGGTTGTTACTGTGGAGAATTCTCCAAAATCACTTCCACCAGCTTCGTGAAATTTCGCATGTAGACTTGGCAGTTAGTGAGAGTTTATCCACATTACTCTTGCACATTCAAAATCGCACAGAAACTGAGAGGGAGAAATATGGGTGCATCGATGCGCAGCTCCGGCATTAAGCCATGCGGATGCGTTTGGGATCTGGTTGCTCCTTAGGAGACCTGCGCTCCCAGACTGTTTCCCCACTCACCGGGGCCGTGGGTGTCTCGGGTCACAGATGCCCAAAGAACCAGCTCCTCCCAGTGAGCACTGAGGCTCACACTCACTGGGATGGCTTCATCCAATCCTGCCCGAGGACCGCAAACTACCTGGAAATCTGAGTGTTTGCTTTAAAAAAATCTTATCTACCTTCTGTTATTGGGCACCAGCTGTTTGCCAGACAATATGCAGCATACTTCAGTGTGCATGTTGTCATTTACTCTCAGCAATAGCCCAAAGGGGACATCACAGTTGCCCTTTACACATGGGAAAGCAAACAGGGCCAACTCAGGAGCACCACCCAGAGCCACTGGTAACAGAACCGGGTATGGACTTCATGTCAAATCCAAACAGCTTTCCCTGAACATGAACCCAGAGCTCAGAAACAGTAAGAATTTATGAGCTAAGTGTGGGGATTCACGCCTATAATCCCAGCACTCTGGAAGGCTGAAGCAGGAGGATCTCATCTTCAAACCAATCACGGACAATTTAGTGATTTATCTAGATCTAGTGACTTACCTAGTTACAAAAAAATTGCTGGGAGTGTAACTTAGTGCAAGGACCCTGGGTTCAATCCCCAGTACCACAGAGGAAGGAAAGAAGGAAGAGAAGAAGGAGGGAAGGTGGAAAGGAGGGAGGGAAGGACTAAAAAACACAATAACAATCTATGATCTTGTATCCTAAGGTAAGCAATTCTTCAAGTGGCAGAACATCTGACTTAGTAAACAGTACTCAGCTAAACTCTGCACATCTCGAGGAGCTGCCAGACGCCGCAGCAGAAGCAGGTGCAGCTATCTGTCCCTGAGGCACTTCCTGTGTTGTGGGTCTGGCACTCAGGATGCTATGCTGTCATTCACAGTTGCAAATGGGCCCTTACCCACACCTAACCTGTGTAGACCCAGACCACCTCTGGAAGGGTGCTGATCTCTGCATTAACAAAGTGACCCAGGTGCAAACAACTTAGACTATATAACAGTAGCTCGGACACAGAGCCGCAGCCACCATGAGAATGAACGCCACAGACCTCAGCCACGAGCGCAAAAGGGGCCAGCACCACTGCTGCCTGTCGACCGCATTGTATCCTGAGGTCTCCAGCTCAGGCCCAATCCTGGTCCCGGGGACTCCACTGATCGGGCCCTCCTGGCTGGTGGCCAGTTTCCGCTCATGACGCCTTCACAGTCGGCCGGATGCTCCCTGAACTGCAGGACTGGCCAGGGTACAGCCACTTCACTGCCCTCCTGTGGCCCCCCTACTATCAGGGTGGGCTTGCCCCGGCCTGTCCCCATCCCTCTTCATTTGCGTTAGCCACTGTGCCCCATGAGAAGATGCGTGTACATCTCTGCTTCCAGGGAACCTGTAGTCACCAAGTAGTGCCCCCTCCACATACCCCACTCCGAATGCTTCCTGCCCCTCAGCTCACTGCACTTCTCAGCTACCATGACTTCTTGGGGGCACAGGAAAAAGCCCAAGGTGTAGAGAGGTTCAGTGACCAGCAAAAGATCACACAGCAAGTAGACAGCAGAGGAGCTTGGAATCAAATCCAGAGGGTCTGACCCCAAGCGAAAGACCCCAAATGTCTGTCAGCGGACAACAAATTACCTGGACATGAACAGAACACAGGACTGTTTTCTCATCTCACCAGATTTAAATACAACTAGGGATTCCTGAGGGCCCCTGAAGCTATGAGGTAACTACTTGAACTGACATTTGCAGTTATTGATTGCCTGGCCCTGAAGTTGGGCATTTTCAACCATAACCCATTTACTTTGTCAAACTTAGGGCATTAGG
This sequence comes from Dinomys branickii, assembly GCA_004027595.1. Classification (NCBI taxonomy): domain Eukaryota; kingdom Metazoa; phylum Chordata; class Mammalia; order Rodentia; family Dinomyidae; genus Dinomys; species Dinomys branickii. Next base: position 11,275 of record PVLD010022067.1, on the reverse strand, counting down.
AAAGGATGATTAATTACCACAGTAGATTTATAACTAAAAAGAATGGAAACTATCTAAAAAGCATTAGATTTAATATAGAATGTAAATCGCAGGTGAATATCAATAAATCATTCATCAATTTCATAATGGTACCATCTTGCATGCGGTAAAACACTGAAGATTCACGAAAAGTCTGTAAATGTCCCCACATTCATCCCAACTTTGCTCGCTGGCTGGGATCTTCTACAGGGCAGCCCTGTGTCACGGACCCTGACAGAGAGCGCCCCCTCCACTCACCTGCAGCTGGTTGAACATCTGTCCGTCTCCGCTTGCCTGGAAAATGTTGAACACCTTCAGCAATGTTTGTGATAAAGTTTTAAACTTGTCCACAAAATAAAAAGTGTAATTAGCCTGCAAAAGAGAAGCACATTGGGGCGAGTCTCTTATTGACTTGCTGCATTAGGGTGAATCTTCAGTCCGGTAGCACCTCCAAGACCAACAAGCATTATGTGACTTGGTCATCAGAGCACAGACCTGCGATTGTCCCCTTCAGGGCTGGACGGCAACGCACTGCATGGCCGCACTCCTCCAGCGCCCCCTGAGGGAGGCCCCCACGTAAGCCTGACTGTGGGTGGGGCACGAGACTCCCTGCGGCCTCACCACAGGCAGCAGCACTGAGCTGTGTTCCCTCCTCCGAAGCACATCCTCCACTTGTACCTATGCATCTGCTCTACAGCAGCCAATACCAGAGTAAAACTGGGGTGTCTACTTCTTTATTGCTGCTGGCAGAGTACCCTGCTGCAACACTTTCATATAATGATTTGATATCATAAAATATGCGCAGTCACAGACCCGTAAAACTACACATGCCTCTCTCTTTCTCAAGATAAAAAGGTTCTGTCCTAAGGAAATAATCTCACTGAAACAAAGCCGTGAAGACAGCAATAGCAACATTATTATATTTAATACTGAACGGAGGCTCAGTGCCAAGGAGACAGTGACGAGGAGGGCCTGAGGCCCCAGCCACATCTGCTGCGGTCACCAGGGGCCCTCTTGGTGACGCACGCACTGGAGACAGCCACTATGGCAAGCAGAGAGCAGCTCTAAGGCCCTAGTGTAGACCTTCGAAGAAAACAGGGGTGGGACGACTGTAACTATGAAGATAAAGGAATATTTCAATGTCTTGGCACCAGGCAGGCCATGTACAAAATGCTCAGTAAGCGGTAAACACGATCAAGCTGGTCAGAATATGCACACGGGACAAGCCGTGGCTGGATACTGATATTAATGCAACCAACTTAGAAGATTTATAAAAACTTCACAAACATTTATGCATGTGAACAGGTACGGGATGCATATGGCAAGTTATTAAAACTTAAAGTATCCTAATTTATTGTATATGTGCACATCACTACTACTCAAATATCGAAGAGAAATTCACTGAAACTGATGTGCTGGACAAATATCAAAGTAAAATATCAAAACTTATCAATGACTTATATATGGTTATCTGACATATATGTATATATTATGAATATTAAATTTTTAATAAACTTTGTTCAAAAATTTTTAGATTAATCAATTGAAATTTTAAAACATTACCACAAATGACTTTAATTTCAGGAAAAAATTCAGGAACTGACAGTACAAGAAAAAGTGATGATGATATTAGCTACCAAAATATACTATTTATAACCAAAATTCGTGCTCAAATATGTTTGTGATTAAATTAAAAAGCAAAATCTAATGAAATAAAAATGTACTTAACATATCAAAAAAATAATAATACATAAAAATCTAAGAAAACCAGAAAGAAGACCTTAGTCAAGATATATTTTAAAGATAAGTGATTTGGAGAAAAAAATAAACAACAAATGCATGAGATAGTCCTCTAAATAAATTACAAAATATATAGATATCTAAGGAGTCCAACTTTCAATTATAAAATATTTACCAAACTATTAGAATGTATACGAATCATTCAATATAAAATATGAAATCATTGTGTATGAAATAAATGTCAATAAATATAATAAAATAACAGAGAATAATAATGTTCAAAATAACTTTAAAGCATTAAATGTAATAAAATAATGTAATAATATTAGAAACCAAAGCTACCAAAAGTAAAAATAATTCCTATAACATATAACATATATTGTTTATGACTACAGATTTTAAATCTCAGTGAAATGTATTTTAAGAACAAAGTAACGAATCTGCAAGAAGCTGTAGCAAACCCTCCACACAAATGCAAGCCTGAGCAACCGTGACTGGCCCACTACCCTCAGTGTCACCAGAGGAAGGTCATCAAACTTGCATGCTCTTAACAGAAATGGGGAATGCAGGGGGTGGCTGATTCCAGTCTGACATGGGAAACAGAGGCCAGGAGCCTGGGGACAACACTGCATCAGACAGGCAGCCTTCAGAGGCCTTGGGGTCATGTCAGAAGGACCTGAAAAAGGGCTTCTGGCCACGATGTGGCAAGCCCTTTTCACTGCTCCCATCCTGTAAGATCCACACCTTGGAACTGGTGCAGGAGGCCTCCAGAGAGAGGGGACCCGGCAGGAGCAGCACAGCAGAAGGAATATCCTCCCTGCCAAGCACCCAGGAAGCTGACCAGACACTACACTTCCCAAGCAACCACCTAGCAACAGAGGGTGGCCACACAGGGCTCTGGGATCCCTGCTCTCTGACAGCACCAGGCCAGCCCACAGGCCCAAGGGGCACCTGGTGAAAACAGGCAGCCAGGAATAACTCCTCCCACTGGCAGGTGGGAAGAGAACCCAGGGACAGCCCTGCACACAGGCCTTACCACAACAAGCTCAGCCTAGACACTGAGCAGACAGAAGCCAGGAGTACCCTGCAAGTGGCCCAGCTAGAAAACCTCACTGCCTCTACAGCAGAAGGACTTAGGGCATGACAAAGTCCTGGCCTGCCAAGTTCTCCCCTTCTCCAATGCCCAAGACTCCAGTCTCCATGGAAGGGACTGGCACTGCACACGGAGAAAATAGACCCGTCCCTCCCAGGAGCACCATCCGAGACTACCAGAAACTCCAGCAGCACCAGGTAAACCAAGCCAACTGAAGTGGCACCACAAAGGTTATGGAAATTCAACCATCAGTGGAGCTGCAGCCTACAGAGTAGGCCAAGAGCCCTGTGTTAAGTCTGAGCAGGACAACTGGCTGCAGCAATAAAAGATAAAAGGTCTTCAGGTTCCTAACATCATATCCAAGATGGGCAGGTCACAACTGAAAAAGCAGCCATCACACAAGGAACCAGAGAAAACACCACTGTATAAGAAAAGCAACCAAGACCATTAGTGAGATAAATTAGATGTTGGAATGATCTGGATGGTATTACAAGGTGCTCATCATAAAAATGTTTCAACAAGCAAGCATCAATTGTCTTGAAACAAATGAGATGACAGAAGACTCTCAATAAAGGAAAAGAAGCTGGAGGTTGGGATGTAGCTCAACCATACAGCGTGTGCTTAGCATGTAAAAGACCCTGGTTCCATCCCCAGCAAACATTTTTAAGAACTGCATGGATATTATAGGATTGAAAAATCCACTGAGAGTAATAAAATAAACTCACAGGAGGGGCTCAGCAGAAGAGTGGGGGTGACAGAGGATAAAATGAGCACGCTGAAGGACTGATCAGTACACATCAGCCAGTGAGTGACAGGAAGAAAACACTGACAGACAAGGGTACAGAACCTCCCGGACTTGGGGGACAGCAACGAGACCCAGAGTGAGGGTGTCCAACAGATCTCCGGGTGGGCTCTCCCTCCGCAAACCACCCCTACAGGAACACACTTCTAGGAACCCTATTTTTTAGATGAAAGAAAATCCTTGTAAAAACATATGTTTTTGTTTATCTAAGATTCTCCTAGAATGGGGGATTTGTATCATTTCTAGAATTTTCCTCTGCTCGCCATTACTCTCTCAGTTATATGCATTTTAAACATTTTACCTCTCATCTTTTAGGGGTAACTTTGCAAAATGATAAAATTAAAGGCAGATCAACTGGAGAGAACTTCCCTATAAAGTGATAAAAGATGCTATTTTTAAAATGTAAACAAACTGTACATAAACACACAGTAAGCAGTAAGCAAGTCAACTGAAAAAAGATAAAAACTTGTCCGTTGAGCGTCCTGAAGCCTCTGCCCTTCTGAATTCTAGATGTACATGAAAAGCCTCCCTTTGTTTGCAGGGCTGGGAACTGAACCCAGAGATTTGCACTGAGCTATAGACCCAGCCCTTCTGTTTATATTTTGAGACAGGGTCTGACGAAGTTGCTATGCTGCCTAGGCTGGTTTCCTGCCTCAGGGTCCCAGAGTGCTGGGATTCCAGGTATGAGCCACCACATCTGGCTAAAAAAAAAAAAAAAAAAAAAAAAAAAAAAAAAAAAAAAAAAAAAAAAAAACCACTTTCACCAAGAACCCTTTTTTTGCCCTCGTCCTCTTGATTTTTTTTTTTTTTTTTTTTTTACCTGCAGCCGCAGGACTGTTCAGATTTCAAATTCCATTTGCTGTTCTGTAGGGAAATATTTGACTCTCTATTTTAACATTTCATTCCGCAGCCTCATTCTAATCTATTAGTTCCAGAAGATTGTTTTGACAGACCTTTTGACAAAACCTTTTAGGTTTTCTCTGTGGTGATTATGTCACCTGAGAACAAAGACAGTTGTACCTCTTCTCCTTTTCCTTGCATCTCTCCTGTCCTCTTCGCGTCTCCGCACATTTGCTGGGACTGAGGGTTAGGTTAGGGGTTAAGAATAGGGTTAGGGGTAGGGTTTGGTCAGGGTTAGGTTTAAGGTTATGGTTTGTTAGAGTCATTGTTAAGTCAGGGCTAGGGTTAGGGTTAGCAGTAAGGTTAGGCAGGGCTTTGGAAGGGTGTGGGGTGGACTGTCCCTGCTGCGCTGTTCTCCAGGGAGAGCTGAGCTTTGTGCTGTCAGCTTCTTCTTGCCGCTGTTCTCAACCAAGGTGAGGGAGATTCCTCTCTGCTCACTGACCAGTGGTTTTTACCAGGAGTAAAAATCAGGCTGTTCCATCTCATGAGATGTCGTTATGGTTTGTGTCTGGGTGTCCCCCCAAATCCTCGTGCAGTCACGGGGTGGCTTCTAGATATTTGACTGATCCATAATCCAACACTGGGATTATGGGTGTGGGTTCCACACCTTCCCTGGGGCTGATAATTTGCATATCTAAGGGAGAGAGAGAGGCTGCTTGCCCCCATTCCTCCTTTTTTGCTCTCGTGGCTTTGCTTTCTTCTGCCTCCATGAACTGTTGCCCTCTGCCATGTGCCCCCTGCCTTGGAGCCAGCCGAATATGGACTCAAACCTCCACAGAATTGTGAGCTACATAAACCTTTCCTTCCTTAATTTTGGGCATCCGGTATTTTGTCTCAGCAATGGGAGAGATGTAACCGAGACAGATGTCCTTTCTGCACTTGCCCCTGTGATCACGCAGTGTTTCTTCCCCAGAGGTTTGATGGGATGGTTTGCAGGGATGAGTGACAGAGTGTTGACGGGCCCCTCTCTTAGATCTGAAGTCATCCTGTAGTTAGGAAACCTGTTTACACAAGTGGAAGGCCTGGAGACTATTGACACAGTTGCGTTTTGACACATTTAGAACAAAAATGTTCCTCCACAACACAAGAGTGTTGAAATGGGGAGGTGGGAGACTAATGGCTCCCAGGGGCCTGGGACGGAGTGTGTATGAAAGAATGGAGTGTGTATCTCAAGACCCCTTGGTGATGTGGCTTTATTGGGATAAATGCAAGAGTCTGAATAGACGAAAAGACCGTGAAACTAAATACTGCGGGCGTGCACACACACATACAAGTGGAGCGGAGAACTCTGAATAAGGCAGTGAATTCCACCGATGTCCGAACCTGGCTGGGCTGCTGCCCCACCATCCTGTGAGATGTTCCCATTGGGAAACCCAGTGAGAGATGCACCAGGTCTTTTTGTTATTTCTTACAAATGCATATAAATCTGCACTCACCTCAAGGTAAAACTTTAAATGTTTAACAGGACACAGGAGCCAAACTGAAGAGGTGCCCACTGACCACAGGCAGGATCATTTGATTTGAGCATAAAATAATGAAGACAGGTGTGGTGGTGCATGCCTGTAATCCATGCACGCTGGGAGGCTGAGGCAGGACTGCAGGTTCAGCCTAGCCTGGCAACTTAGCAACTTAGTGATGCCTTCTCTCAAGATCAAAAGCACAATAAAGCATGGTCTCTCTTATATGAGAAACCAAAGTAGAAATAATTTAAACAGCAAAATAAAAGATAAATAGGAAACAGGAGACAGATCCTCTGCAAATGGGAAGGGGGCCAGGAGATAGAAGGATGGGGAAGGAGAGGGGAGGGAGGCCAGCAGATTCAAGATCGTTATGTACAGGTACTAACTCCACGCAAAGAATGCTACATTTGTGTGCTATAATAAAAATAAATTATTTTGAGACTCAAGGGGAAAAGATACAAGAAAATGAAGAAAGAAATTTGCATCATATGTTTTCCTCCTACAACCACCTGGAAGGAAAAATTGTCAGCCTTGAGTGTGATCTGGCAAGATGTCCACAAGCACCCACCCACATGATGCATGATACTGGCTCCACAGGTGACATCAGTGAACGAACCTGTCCTGGGGGGTTCTAATGCCATGCACTGTGGGCGTCCAGATGGAGGAAAGAGTCCTCCTGACAGAAGCCAGAAGCCTGAGCCCCCCAGTGACTGGACAGGGTGGGCCAGCCCCGGACTTCCTGGAAACACATGATTCTTGTGCTGACCTTAGGCCACTTAGAGCTGCCCCTTGGGGGAACCACAGGAAATTACCAACGTGCACAGATGCTTTTCCTTGAAGAAGCAGTAACTTCATCTGGTTGTACCTGCCAGGAAGTCAGGGGGAGAGTGAAACCAAACAGCAAGTACAGCCAGGCACCACGGGTGAGCAGGGCGCCTTTCCAGAACGTGGACCATCGCTACTTCCCCCTGTGAACTCATGCACACCCAGGCAGTAAGCGTCGGGCAGCAGGTGAGCGAACCACACTTTGCAGGAGGCTGCGGCTGGTACAGCCCAGCAGGCTGCTTTATAGTAAAACTTCCCTTCACAGGAGAAAGGAATACACCCTAGAATAACCATAAACATATATTACACCAAAGATATAAGCCAGTGCCATAATTGCTCACTGTCACTACCAAGGGTGATGTAGTGCTCATAGTTGTCTGCACAATTTTTTTAACAGCTGGCAGCACAGCGGGCTTGCTCACACCAGCATCTGCACAAACACAACTGCACTGTGACTTTATGACCACTACATTGTCATGGGCTGGTAGGACTTTTTCAGCTCTGTTATACCCTTATGAGACCATCATCATCCAAGTGGTCCTTTATCAACTGGAATGTCGTTTTGTGCCATATGACTGTAATTTATTTACAGCATCACCCACTCCAACAGAACAGAGGGTATTACTCACACTTGCCAATGGACAGCAGCAAGTGTCTCCCTGCTCTGTGAGACATTAGACTGTGTGTCTAAGCACCAGAACCAATTTTCATAGAACTAACTGGCCACAGCTGACTGCTAGAATGAATCAGCCAAGTACAACGCTGTAAAGTCAGGTCTACCAGGGCAAAAGCAAGCCGGCACACGGTCTTCAGCCGTGCTAAGTATGTGCAAAAGAGTTGCTCTGGTTTAGATGGAAAGACCCCAAAAGTCTCCTGTGTGTGCAAGATGACTGGGTCATGGGGTGCGGTGCTCCCCACGGGATTCACCCACTGAGGGAATCCTGGGTCTGCCCTGGACGGGGGCGTTCTCGTCCCGCGTTCTCCCTCCCCTCTCTGTTCCTGGCTGCCATAGGCTGAGCTCCTTTTCTCCACCGAGCTATTTCTGTCTGGGAGCCAACCACGGCTGAGACCGCGAGCCCAGGAAACCCGTCCTCCTCTAGGTAGTGGTTGTCCGGGGTTTTGTTCCAGCCACAAGAAAGGGACAAAAGCAACACTCCACTCAGCAAGGCTCTCAGCAAGAACCAGAGCAACCTTTGCCCCATCTCCCAGGCTTCTCATTATTCCCCGAACACACGTTCAGGCTGAGTCTCCTCCCCGCACCTCTGCCCAGGCCGCCCCAGGTGAGGAGGTGTCCCCACCCCTGCCTACCTCCGGAGAACCTGTCTCTAAGCAAACTTTATCTAAATCGTCCCTTCAGCTCTGCACTTCCTCTTTCCTACCACAAGGGGAGCGCTTCCGAAGCCGAGGCTGCCATGCTGACTGGTGTATCGCGAAAAGCAGCCCAGTTGGAGACCTTTACAAATATATTATTGATGATAATATTAACACAAGCCATGTATGCGGGCACATGCTTGTACTCCCTGCAGTCGGAAGGCTGGGGCAGGAGAATCACTGTGAGTTCAAGGCCAGCCTGGACTACATAGTGCATTTAGGCCAGCCTGACTACGTAGCAAGACCCTGTCTCAAAATTTGTAATAATAATAATATTGGCACATAATATATAACTATAAAAATTGGCCTCTCAAATTTCTAAATGTAAAATGAAACAGTGACACAGCTATTTTCTATAAATCTATCCAGGCTCTGATAAATTCACTGCACCGAGAGACCACATCACATCAGCTTCTGTTCCCGTGCTGGCCTGGTGTCTGTCCCTAAGACGCATCCAACGGGGACCTCAAAGTAGAGCTCCCTCCAGACACAAGGGGTAACTTGGAGAAGCTGCAGTCCAGTATCAATATAATCACCCCTCTGCCATGAGAGTCCAGGCCATTTTCAAGACTCAAAACTAAAATGGTAAAACTGCAACTCGGCACAGCAGAGGTGCAGCCCCTGAGGGAAGCCACAAGGGGAGGAAGTTCTTGCTGTGACCTCACACGGCAATCGCAAGGGCAGGAAATGGGAAATTATAAACGTGAGTGTGATCAAAACTAACCTCACTCACCCTATGATCACACAGCACTTTCAAGATTTTAAATTGTTAACACGATTTGAAGGCTGGAAGCTGATCATTAATGCAGCGGGTATCTCCTCTGCTGCGTTGGATGTAAGATCAAATGGGTCCCCTGTCCTTGGGGAAATGTCCCCTTTCCAGGTCCCTGCAGACTCACAAGCCACCCACCAGGAGACAAGAAAAGACCCCAGGATAACGCCACAAAAGCATTCCAAAAGACACCAGATCAGAGAACTCTTCAGTGCAGCACAACTGTTTAAAGAAGAAACTGCAAATATTAATAAGAACAGATCCTGTAGGAACCAAATGTAAGAAGTTAACGGACTCCAGGCCAAACTCACAATGCAGAAATTCCTCCCGGGGAAATTTGCCTTTGGCCTCTTTATCTCAGCTTATCCGCCGCAGGGCTGAGCAAAGCCTCACCACCAGTTGGGGACAAAATTACAAGACAAAACGCTCACTGCTCCTACACTGGTTTGCATGCAGCCTCTGTCATAAGCCCCAGATGAGCCAGCAAAGCACGCTGGCTTTTGTACCGTCTGTCTTCCTGGAACCACATTCCTCTGCTCAAGCTGAAACTCACCACCTTCCCAACCCTCCTCCACCCTCAGTGTTATGGTTCTGAGAGTTCACTGCCCTGGTGACTCCAATAAACCCCACCTCACCCCTGCTGTCCTCCAACCAAAGGGCTCAACATACCACAAGAGCAACAGAAACCCGAGAAATGAATTTTAATCAACAGAAGAAAATGTCATGTAACCCAAGGCTTATGATAATTATGTTAAACAATTTAAAAGATTTCTCCCTAGTATTGCATGTGATCTCTAAGATTCTCATTCACCCCAGTTTACCTTTTGAATGACCCTATTAGTTGCTGGGATGTCTGGTGTGTAGAGTATTTGTCCATGCAATATGGGTTTGAGGAAGGACCACACCAATGTGCCACTGGGAGACTGCAGAATTTCCTCATAAAGCTTCAAGCAAAATGGTGCTGTCAATATTAAAAGAGAGAGGAAAGTGTTACATGACACAGGGTGATACAGAGGGGCCAGGGCAATGGGAAAGCTTAGCACACACCCACACTGCCTGATTTACATATATTCAGACACAGGTGCTGTGACCCAACTCTGAACATGGGAGCAAACCCTGAACAGCTTCTTCGTCCCTGGTTCCACAGCTCTCATCCCCTAAGAGATGTCAGGCTGTGTTGGCTTCATTGAGCTGCAAAAAGGGACAGCAGAGAGCTTCTCTTCTCAAGCGAAGATACTCATAATGGTGATGGTGAAACACTTGAAAACGAAAACGGTAATGATTTTTTTAAACTCTGCTCCTTAACGTCAGCACCCACGATACTGAGAACTGAATTCAATCTTCTTATAGAGTCCCCTTTCCAAGTTGCTCCTCGGTCTTTCTTGCCTCTATGCAGAACAATGGAATGTGTCACTGTGGATGAATCAGACCATGTAATTCTCACACAAAGAATTCTTCACAGGGGCTCTCGTCGTGGTGAGGCTAGCTGATGTCAATTAAACAGTCTAAATCAGCGATGGCAAACCTATGGCATGCACGCTGCAGTGAGCTGTCTGTTATCAGTGAGAGGTTTGCCACCATTGGTCTAAATGAACAGATAATTCACCACCACAGAAATTAAAATATTATAAGACTTGCAAGGCTTTGAACAAACCAAGGATGCATTACCATGACTAATTCTTTTACCCACAAAGAGAATATTTAACATGGAGATATTGTCCTAGCTTCCATATCCTGACTCATAATACCCCATATATGAGGAGTACTGTTTTGATCCCAAATTCTCCACTTGAGCAGAAAAACAAGTTATTACAAATACAGGAAGTTGATAGAAATCATCCCCTAAAATATAAATTAAGAACATGACTACATCTCTAAAGCATTAATTATGCAGGTTGCCCTACATTTTAACAATTTATTCTTTAAATTACAAGCTTAAGACAGACCAACAGCAATTTTTATTTTAGAAAGTATATGATCGTGATGTGCAGAGAATAGGGGCTGGGAAGCCAGTATTCTGCATGTCTGCCCTTTGCCGGGCCCACAGACCTGGGCAAGTGACATGACATTCTCTGAGCTCCCAGCAGGTCGTAATAGTGTCTGAGAAAGAGAAATTACATAAATGTATGAAAGGACCAACAAAGATTGGTGCTCAGTGTTAGCTGGAGGACTGGAGGAGAGGGTGGATGCTTGGGTAGATGCATGCATGGGTGGGTGGCTGGGTGGGGGCCTGGATGCATGGATGGGTGGATGGGTGGATGGATGGGTGGATGGATGGGTGGATGGATGGATGG
>PVLD010022066.1:0-30077 GCA_004027595.1 Dinomys branickii | reverse complement strand
AGTTACTCCAAAGCAAGAGGTGACTATTAACTCTGAGAGTAGTGGTATCCCTGGGGAGTATATTCCTAGGAGTAAGGGAATCAGAAAAGACGAAGCTTTAGTGTCTATGGGAGGGTTAGAGATGGTTGTTTTGTAGTGTTTGTGGTGGGACATTTTTGAATTAAGAGGAGTTTAAGTTAGAGACTTCCACTTGTTTTCTGCTGAAGTAGTGTGGAGAGGAATGTGAGGTCTGAAGATGTCATTGGACAAGAGCAATCAATCAACTTCAGTTACTCAGAAAAATGTACTTCGTTGACTTTTGCCTGAATTCATGTAGTGTTCTAAAGAAATAGACCCAGAAAATTGAAGGTGACTTAGAGGCAATTGTTTTCCTCAGGTCCTCAGTAGTCACCAAGAGTATTAGAACTAGCAGTGAAAGATCTCCCAGCAAGGGCATTTTCGTCACAACTTATTGAGTTGATCCAACAGTTTCCTGTTTTTGTTTGAAGTCTAGAACCTCCCCATTTGGATGTAGCTTAACCAAGAGCATGGTCAAGTTGAAAAATTAATGGTGTATATTCAATACTGATATCTATTGATAATTGCCTGTATTTATCATCATTTACCAAACACTGCAAAGGAGAGTGTATCATGAATTCACTCAGACCTTATAACAATCCTCAGCTAGATACCATTATTAGTTCCATTGACATACTAGCTTGCTAGGGCTTGGAGAATTTCTGTAGCTTGCTGCAGGTTGCTGTACTGATGAAAGGTGGATGGTATTCAGATTTAAACCTATCTCTAAGTTACTCTGATTCTGGCAAGGCCTGGCAAGAACTTCGTATGCTCTGAGCAATGGAGATAAAACAGAGAGATGGTTTCAAATCAAAAGGGAAAATTTAATAAATTTTTAGACTCAGTTAATCAGGAAAAGGGTGATTTTTCATCCATTGAAGTATTTTTATTCATAAACATCTAAATTCAATTATATTGTTTGAGAATCTGATAATAATAGTAAAATACATTGTATTAATGGAGGCAAATTTTTGCTAAGATTAGTGCTTAATAATGTCAGCATTTTACAGAGCTAAATGAATAAGGTAAGGGTTCTCATGCTTGTTGAAAACTGGACTGAATTTTAAGTTTGCTGATCCTTTATTTGTTAATTTTATATCCTTTGTTTCACAGGTTCCATTTTTAATGGGTAAACTCACAGTCCCATGAGAAGTTGTTATAAAAGGAAGCTTTCTGATGGTTTAAGCAGTTGAAATCTGTGTTGAATTCTTACTGCAGTTTAAAATGTGCCTTTGGGACACACATGTAACATGAAAGCACCCAGACCTGACTTATGCACTGAACGGCCTGTGTGTCTTTCCAACCAGCTGTTTCTATCTCCTCTCACTGTTTATGTTATGGCTTCTTACGAACAACATATAAATCTGGACATTTTAATAGTACATATTTTATATGAAGAAACTGCCATAGTGAAAGATACTGTTTAGTGTCTTAGACTCTATCATGCCAAAATTTTATCATTTTAAGTGATAGAAGCAGATAGTTGTTCTCCGTTTAGAAACCATACAGGCATCCAGTGACATAGACATGGTATCATTTTGTGATATTCATTTGGTTGACATGCCCTTCCATAATAAATAGAGATTTTTCCCCCAAAAAAAGTTGATCACTGCTGAATCATCTTATCAGAATATCTTTTGCTGAAAGCATTCACTTTTTATTGTTTTGTCTGGTGAGAAATCTCAGAAATAAAATTATATTGAAATCACCGTAGACAAAAGCAAAGGCCATAAGTGTCAGAACAAAGGTCACAGGAGAAAAAGCAATATAGAAAACTACATCTTTCTTTTGGGAAAATCTCTGTTTAATGTCCCTATTATCTGTGTGTGGTTTAGAAAGACTTATATATATTTTAAGAAAATTTGACTGCAAATTACTCTGTTCATCTATCCACAAATACTTATCGAGTATGTACTAACTTCAAGAAACATTACCACTTAAAGATGTTCACTCTCTGGCTTAATGAAGTGGAAAAATAGTTCCTGTTGTAGTGGAGCTGAAAATCTCATGGGAGAATCAGGCCGTAAATAAGATAAAAAAGTTAAATGCATAATGTGGTGGATGATAAGAGTGATGGAGAAAAACCAGGCGGGCAGAAGCAGGTTACTGTTAAGGAATAGTTTTGAAGTTCTACTAAGGTATTTTTCATACATTATCCGCAAATATGTGTTTTAACAACTTTATATGCAATTTTACCCACTGTACAAAGGATATAGATTTGATTTATTAGCTTAGTTAATTATAGTACTTTATGTTTTTGATTTATATCAACACCTGTGGTTATATTCATGAATAAAAAAGCAGTAGGATTTGGTGGATTTATGGTCTATTTTTGGTCACTACATATGGCTATTCATTATTAATTACTATTATGTCATTTATTTGGTTGTTACAAAATTCTGTTGAGTTTACTTTACCCTGTCTACTGAACTCATGATTAAAAAATATGTCCGAAAGATGAGAATCCTTGCATTTCCATAGCATTTTTACACGAGTATTACTGAATCAGGGTATATGAATGGCTTTCCTGAGGAATCAGTAGCAACTTCCTCTTGTTATTTTTATGCTCAGGTGAACAAGGTGAATGGCTTTGCAGTTATAAAGACAAGGAAGAATGAACACGTCACCTTATACTCAGATACTCAGACGATTGTACTCTCCCAAACAAGGCGGTGTCTTCTTTTACCCAGTAATTGTCCTTTGACCTACTCCCATGAAGTTAGGGTTTTGTTATTTCCACAAATAGATGCTGCATATTATTTGTCTGCATAGCCACTGCTCAATCAATAGCATGTCTGTAATAGGTACATTCAAGGCACTTCTGAGAGGATATAGTGTTGAAGTCATCATCCCAAAACATTTGTGGAAAGCTGATAGGAGAGAAAGAATATTTATGGAGGATTTCTTGCAAGAGATACAGATCTTTCATCCTCCTAGATTGGGGATTACAAACTCAGGATGAAAGAGCCTGAGAAAGTAGCAAAATTCATTGAAAGGAACTATGTGACTGGTGGCATGCTGGAAAGCAGGTGCCCGCTTAAGGGACAATAATTACTTAGCTTCATAAATTTCTCTTACAGAAGGACTCCTGCAGGCAGATGACCATTGTGCAGTAGTATACTTAAATGCATAGTCCCACCCCCCCATGATTAAGATGGGCTGGCCAAAATCCATTTAACCAAACTATATTATTCTATTTTTACTTAAAATATAGTATTTTTGAATTTTGACATTTTACCAATCCAGTCATCAACAACAACAAAAAAAACCAACAAAAATAGAAATGCATGGTTCTATTTAGCATATCTACGTATCAGTGTCCATCCATGAGGGCCCTTGGGAAGAATTTCTGCCTTGTCTTGATACCAAAATTACTTGTGTTTCCACTCTGAGTGAATCGCTGTTTTCATGTGATGGATTAAAAAAAGTAGAGTTGGAGGTCACCATTTTATATAAAATTGTGGTAGTTTTAACCTGAATATTCTCCTTGGAAACAGGTTCCAGGGGCCGGGGGTATAACTCAGTGGCACAGGGCCTGCCTGGCCAGCACAAGGTCCAGATTTTAATTCCTGGTACCAAAAAAGAAGTATGCAAGTGGGTTCCTACTTCTGACTTTGAGCTGTGTCTTGTAAAACTTGATCTAAACTCATGACCCAGCCTTGGCCAGTGGGCCTCGTCTTATGACACATTTTCTTTTCAACCTCTGCAGTGACTTTATCTTATTTCTATTTTCATCCCCACTTTTACCCATTCCCTCATGCATTTGCTTTAAACCTTGTATTATATTCCTGTTCTATCTATTTCACGTATGTATACGTATGCAGACTACCTTAGAACTCTTGGGAATACATAAGTTAAATAGAAATGTATAAGCAGCTTCTAATATCTGCAGTCACCCAAATTTTTCTTCCCATAATGGCTTTGCTTATAACTGTATTATGAGATACATCCCAAATTCAACTCAGCTTGTTACCAAACACAATTGGATAATGACAGCAAAGTGTTTATTGTAAGACATATTTGTATCTTATTATAAGTAGATCTTATAAAAATTCGTTCACTTTCTTGAGTGTAAATAAAGAGGTAAATGCACTTCTAGTGCTGGAAATAGCATGTACATTTAAGTCAACCTTCTGTACATGCATGATTATGACCAGCTCACGTACCACCTTTGCCCAGATTCAGCAAGGATGATCTCTCCTCCCAGAGGACAAAGGCCAAGGTCACGACTCATGCATTGAACATCAGTGCACAGCACAGACTGCGTCCTGGACTAAGTTTGAGGCAGACACAACTTGCTGACTCATTCACAGAGCCCAACTCATGTGTTCAGTGTGAATTTCATCTGCCACATGTGTCTGACCAGGGACAGTCAGTTTGAGAGCTGATGGGTAAATTTGAGGTTAGCTTTATTTTACAAACAAATAAATAAAACTAGCTCTAATCACACAGAAAAAGAAAGTGAGACAATAGGGTGGATATCTATTAATAAAAACACTCAATGTTTTCGTACATGCTGAACTCTTCATGTACTTAATAGACAGTTTCTAGTAAATCAATGACTTCTTCAAAGTTTGATAAAAACTATAATTCTTCTGTAGTCACACACACAAAGTTATAAGCATACAATTATTTTATGGAGTCTCTACAAGTTATCAGAGTTAGGTGACAAACCTCAGCTACTGACTGTGAAGAACTCACTCTTTTACTCAGTGATATGTTCAGTAGAAGTATAATGTTAAACTCTTTAAGAAGACCAACTACCATTCCTGTTGAATCTCTCAAAAATACCAATATCTGGGCTCACTAAAGGAATGTTTTGTTATTGTTCACCTGAAAAATGTGGTTTCTGAACAATTATAACCTGCACCAGAGAGTTTTCCACTATTAAAATACTAAATTGTAGGAATAAATATAATCTTTTTCTTATCTGTCTAGCCCAGGGATAGTGAATCTTTTAGATTTTTCAGCGACACAAACAAATGGCCAGCTGTGGCACATGTGCCACAGGTTTACCACCACTGATCTAGCTTAACAGTTCAGATTCTAGTTACCCTATTTTAATGCTTAACTGTTTTTAGTAGAAGAGGAAGTATTAAACTATAAAACACTGAGTGAAATATTATCATTTAAATTATATTTTAAAAATTAGTAATTACCTAAAAATGCTCAGTTATACTGCCGAGCTAATTTGGTAGACTAAGAAGAGTTCAAACAATATAACTATAACTTTAAAATATTACCTAGGGAAATAAAGAGACTAGAAAGTACTATACTCAAATAACCAGTGGTTCTCTTTAGTAAAATCCTTTCTTTGTTCTGTTTATTGAAAAATTATGCTATTATTTTCCAGATGGTTATAATCAAAAGGTATTTCTTTATATTAACAATGAGAAAAAGACTTTCTTTCAAAAACATAGAAAAGAAATTGTGTATATTAGTCAGTTGGAAAATTGTCTGCAAGCAACAAGTGCTCAGTCCTTACTAATAAATGTTCATGTTAATGTACAATATCAAATATTCTCTTTGGGACACAGAGAAACTGAATTGTGTGTTCAGCGACTATTCAGATTAAATGCATCAAGTGACTAAATTAAACTGTAGCATAGTTTGTGTGTATCACAGTCTAGTTATTAATAGACTGAGATAGATTTTTAAGTTTTGTAGTTACTAGCCTATGTCACTCTGCATATAGAGAATTAATTATTGGCATGCATACTTATATTTTGCTTGGTAATGACACTTTTGTGGCACTTGGTCACATTCTTATTTCCACTACAATATCAGTTTGGGGTAGATGTCATAAACCATTGATATTTGTGGTTTTGGGTTGAAATTTTGTCACAATATTGGAAAATCTCACCCAGAGGGTATGAATTAAATTTTTGGCTCCTACTCATAAATTGTGTGAAACCAATGCTAAAACAATATCTAAAGGGGTAAAACCAATCATTCTGGTGAAATGAACGTATTCCATAACTGAGCTCTCTGTGGCAGCTTGTGTACACTTGGGGAATTCAGGACTGGTGAAAACAAACTGCCCATTAGTAGGAACTAGCACACAGAGCTGTGCTGCCAGGGTGTGCGGCTCTCAGAACTTCACTGTCAATAGACCGTAAACAGTCTTTCCCTGGAGTTGGACAACAACATATGATTGTGTATCATTGTTACCTTGTGGCACATTTTCTGTTTCATCAAAGCCAGTTTTCCTTCAGGCAGCAAAAAGTTTGGTAACCTTCACAGATTTGCAGAGCGCCCTTCCCCTCAATGAACTCTTCAGCTCAGAGATGTGTGTTTAAATCTTCTCATTTTGCTCTTTCCTCATCTGAAAAATTATCTTGTTACCTTATCATACCACAAGCCATCTTCGGAACACACTTTTTAGTAACTTATATCATGAATTCTATTAATATTCTTCATTAATATGTGATTATTTTTCAATTTGTAATAATAGCATTTTCAAAGGTGCTATGTTAATACCAGGTTTGCTATCAGTTCCAGTTGCTAGCTATTTATTTATTTATTTGGTTATTTAATTTATTTAATTTATTTCTGGTACCAGGAATCAAACTCATGACCTCATGCTTGCCAGGTAAGCATTTATGCCACTGAACTATATCCCCGGCTTTCCAGTTGCTATTTAATGATTTACTGATTAGAGTTGCTGATCCTTTTTTTAAACTTGTAAAATGTAAGCATATGACTTTTCTAGGCTCAGGTGTGGACACTTCCCCAGACAGAGGACGTACCCAGATTCTGCAGCCGTGGAGGCTGAGAAGCAAGTGGAGATGTGGTGGCCCCTGATGGGCAGTGTCTGGCAGCCACATTCCCATCCCACAGGATGTGCTGGCACTATGTCCAGGCAGTGCACTTAAATGAATCCAGCAGCTGATCCCGACATAGAAGGAGCAGTCCACAGGGGACATATGGAGGGGGAAAGACCACAGTGGGAGCCTCCGGGGGACTTCAGGTCTAGTTAGGGGGGGAGAGGTTTGGAATATGTGGAGAGAAAACAAAGCGATACAAGAATTAGATTAAAGGGCCAATTATTTCCACATGAGGAAAAGGCAGGCTTCTTACAGAAGCAGGCACTGGATCTGGGTCATATGGGATGAATAGGACTGAACCATAATTTACAAAGTGAGAATATTTTGTGTAGAAGAAATTGCACTAAAAACTATGGTCATCTAAGTATATGGTTCCATACAGTTAAATTTAGTGATGTGAATTTGCATGAATTCATAATCGCTCTGACCTTCATATTTTTCACCAACTAGTGAGGGACAGTAACACTAATATAATATGGACATATTGAGAGTCAAATAATATCAGCAAAGGGCTTCGTTTAGTACCTGCCCTTCAGCAGCAATCCCTGGGATCATGCTAAAGAGGACAGCAATGCTGTAACTTCCACACAAGTACCAGCAAGTTGTAAGTGTAACATTTTTTCTTTCTTGGTTAAGTGGAAATTAACCTCAATGGACCTAGCTTATTATCAGATAGATTAAATTGAGAGGAGGCAGAGATTCCAATAATCTTGCTAAAGAAAAATATTACATCAATGTCATATAGAGAGGGCTAAAGAATTATTAACGAAAAGAGAGAATCCAAAAAGAAGGCAACAAAAAATGTGAAACTAAAAGAAACGAAAAGCGTGTGTGATTGAAAGTAGAAATACTTGATCCTTTAGTGCTAAAGCTGGGAGAAGTATTTTGCAATAGTGTGTAGCTATGGGTTGGACAGGTGTAATCTACTATGACATTTTACATGGCAGAACTGCACAATGGCTTTTACCTCTTCTATTAATCTGTTATTGTCATTCTCAAGAATAGCAGGAATTGGAGGTTGAACAATGTATTAAAATGTATGTCATGACTGGAGACTCAGATTATATCCAAAGCAAAGCCAGAATTTGAAAATATCCATAGCTGGGCATATACAGCTCTCAGAAGTTGAGCCATTTGGAGAATGCAAAAACCAAAATAATACAATAAAGATAATATAGCTGAAATTCTGTCATCGAAGGCAGGGACTTATCTATTAAGGGTATATCAAAGTTACAAGTAGAGGCAAGACTCAACAGCGGAAGTCATCCAATTACCGAGTTCACTCAGTTTTGTCCCTGCAGTAGTTCTTGAATTAACAGTCTTTGTGATTTATTGTTCTTGAGTTGCTGAAGGAAGA
This sequence comes from Dinomys branickii, assembly GCA_004027595.1. Lineage (NCBI taxonomy): Eukaryota > Metazoa > Chordata > Mammalia > Rodentia > Dinomyidae > Dinomys > Dinomys branickii. The sequence goes on along the minus strand of PVLD010022066.1, from coordinate 21,836 downwards.
ATAATTTGGAAGATCAGTTTGGGTTCAATAGACACTAGAAGATATGGCAGTCAGAAGTTTTTGCATCAAACCACAAAACCTGACTTGAAAAGACAAAAGGAGAATTAATGAGAATGATGAAGGGTCAGTAAGACAGAGGAAAGCTGAGGTCCACACTTGGAAAGCAGGAGCTACCCACAAAGGGTTCTGAGCAGCATCAGCCTCAGGCGAGGCTCACGTGATCTTCATGCCTCCGCTCTCTCCTCATCACAGCATCCACGCTATCATGTGTTCAACATTTAACAACTTTAGTAAGTTCAGATGGACGTGGTCTCTGCCCATGATTGGCTTTGTCTGTCCTGCAGGGGATAATGCAGCCATTTCCCTTGGCTTCTTGGTGGGAGGCAGTCATTACTTTTCAAGGAAATGTGCAATGCCAGAGTGTTCTCCTACACAGCGATTGGGATATGCATCAGGAAAGGCTTTGGATATTATTAGGCACATGTATTTCCTGAGATGAAGAGGTGAGGTGTGAGGGAGGGAATGAAAGAAGGTAAAGGGAAGTTAAGTTTCTAGTAAACAGTTCCCAGCAATGATTGCAAATTGGTATGCTGGTGATGGACTTAAGGACACCGTAGAAACTTTGCTGATCCTTGAAGGTCAGGCAAGTGAAAAGTAAGAAAACACTGCAGATTGAAAGACAAATGTGAGCTGAATCACAGACTTAGAAGAAATCCCGCCTTGTGTATAAGCATGGCGGTATTCCTGGAGCATGCGTGGGTGTGTTGCATGTGCTTCATGGCTTCTCCGATAAAATGAAGATGGTGTGCTATGGCATGAAATTTAAGATGTCTTTGATGAGAACTATTTGCAGAGGGCATACTATGGAACTGGAAGAAACTTGTAGTCATTTTTCCCTCTTCCCTTCTACAAATTTCTCTGTAGGAATTTATCCTGAGATGAGGACCATTTGCTTCATTAAACCTCAAGTAAGTGAAAGCTTAGCAGGAGTGGAATGATCCTATTTGATGAATGTCGATTTTTAAGTATTTTGCCTTAAGATTTAGGGTCAACCTTTCTCAACTATGCTATAGGGACCTATAAAGTCTTTCCAATAAAAATCATTGCAGTTACTATTTTGCCAAGTAATGTCTCTTTATAAAAATCCCTACTTAAGTCTTTTCTCAAAAATAATTGAAAATGTCTATTTGGTTAGGCTCCAAATTTTTTTGGCTAATATTTATTTCTTTTTGAAAAGTATGGTAGAACAGACACTAATTCTGGTTGTAATGAAATAAGAGAACACTGATAGTGTTTTATTTGTGTTGTTTCTTTTCTGAGTTAAACTTGTATGTTTTTTGGACTTTTTGTCATGCAGCCATTTGCCTCCTATCATTTCCAAATCATGCCTGTTATACATGTATTTAATATTCTTCAGATGTCACTTTAATGTTGTTCATATGTTAAAAAGTGACTATTTTGTCTTTGTAACACTAGGATAATTTAAAGGGAATGTTTTTGAAACATCATTCTATTTCATGGTGAAGAGGGCCAAATGAAGTAGTTTTATTCATTTGGGGAGCATGTCAACAGCCATGTAGCTCAAGAAATAAGCCTAATTCATTATAGCATTTTGAAGCAATTCAGATGGAGGTAGCATACCAGGTGGACCGTAGGAAAGGTGCTCTTAAAATTGATGTTGAGAGATAGGCTTACCGATGGAAGGTTATGTGGGGAAACCTGAGTCTTTAATGCTTTCCTCTTTCCCATACCTTCAGCCAGTTAGTTGACAGTTTTGTTGCTTCTAAAATCTGGGGTCTCTCTTTTCCAGGTGCTCACCCCAGGGATGAGTATCAGTGGTAGCTATGAAAGCAGAGAAAGTTCTTGTTTTCTGACCTGCCTATCTCACTTGCTCTGCTTGTCCTTCAGCAGTCCCAGCTCTTGTGCAGGTGTCCAGAGGATAACTTCGGCACAAACAGTGAAGTAACCAGAGTGTTTTACCGGGACTGCTCCCTTTATGATATATTCGTTTCTTAACGATTCTGATTTTTAAGCTTCCATAGTAGTGATTACTTGAGATAAGTGAGGTACTTTTTAAAGCCACTGGCTTTGTCATTTAGCAATTTTATTCAGAAGATTTATTTTATGTACATGGGACTTAACTAGATTGCCTTGTAGATCGTCAAAAGTTAATGTGCATTATACAGGTAGATAATACTGTAAATACACACGCTGCCAAGTTATTTATGGATTTACCATGATAATGCTTAATCTAGATTTAAATGCCAACATGACTGCATGTTTTCAATGTTGTTACAGTGCTTTATTAGCCCTGAGAATCACAGGCAAAAGGAAAAAAGTGATTGAGGGACAATTTACTAATGTGACCAAGAATGTAAACCCTGGAACTGGATTAACAGTGCTGAACATCGCAACTCCTCAGAGCGATGGCCCTGTAATCATGGCCAAGATGTTTAGCACCTCTGTACACAGCTCTCCTCACCGATGAAGCATAGGTAATTGTCATAGGATTGGAGTAAATATCAGCAGACCCAAGTACTGTATTTTTTTCTTCAGGTTTGATAGAAGTCTGTTGAGTGTGTGTATGATTTTTTCTGTTATAAGAGATTATTCAAGATGGTGTGGAAATGTTTTAGTGTAATTAAAAATCCTGGCTACAGTACAAGCTAATTGTGTACTAGTTTCCATGTTTAGTCTGTGCTTGTTCGCACCTTATATCATTGCTGGTGTGGTCAGTAGATGCAGCAGCAGTCACTGGGCCACAGCCTATGACGGGCTTTCTTGTGATCTTGGCAACGTTTCTTAACCTCCCTACACCCCTGTTGTCTCATCTATAGAAATGCTAGCTTGGGTTACATGATCTCTAAGGTGTCTTTCAGTGCTAAAAGCCTATGAATCTAAAAGCCCATGACAGTAGATTCTGACTTAATGAGTTTTACACCTGGAGCACACTTGAAAGCATTTAGCTTTTTTTATACAAAGAGTTTATCAGGTGTTTCCTTCTCCTCTTTCCCACCCACCTTTTCCTCCTCTTTCCTTCTATCATGGAGACTTTGTAAAGATTCTGGCTTTCAAGAAAATGTAATAGGTTTTCCATTTCTAAGATACAGTAATTGAGTTGCAAGAGATTATTACATTCTTAGAGTAGGGAAGATCAAACACAAGAAAAACAAAAAGCAAAAACTTCAATTTGCTTTCTATGAGTTCATTGATCACCCTCCATTCCTTAGTTTCCCACATTCATACCTTCTCATTTTCACTAACCCATGAATGGTATCTCTATCCAGCCGTTCGCAGAGGACGTCCGGAAGCCATCATGAAAAGGTTATGGTTCGCTGCTCCCCAAACTACAGTAATTCAGTACCACAGTCAGGACTATTCTACTTAACTATCTAAAAATTTATCCTCTCCTTTTAAACTCACTGCCACTGCTTTAGTTCAACCTTTAATCATTCAATTCTTCTTACACTTTGCCAACTAGCCTAGTTCCCTTATTCGGATCTCAGATCCCTCCAATAAATTCTCTGCTCTCTGCCAGAGTAGGATATGTGTGACTGCATGTTATGTCCAAGTTCTTACCAACTGCTTCCTGACTACTTCAATTGGCTTATTCATCATTACCGTCTCCTGGTTTTGGTCCAATACTTTCCAGCTACTGCTGAACTACTTTCTTCTTTTTTTTTCTTTCTTGTTTCTTGGTACTCGTCGTTGGTACCGACACCCTCCCTTTATCCTCCTGTTCCCACCAAAGTCTAGCATAGCTTTGTTTTTTCGTATGCTCTGTGTCTGCAGGTAAACACACTCATCCTTTAAGACTTGGTAAGTGACTGTTTAGCAGATTTCAAGCCTGTGAAACTTACCACCAAGCCTGCGTACTCAGGTAGGCAAGAAAGAAAACAAACATTTTTTAAATAACTTGATTTAATTTCTATTTTAACCAATATTCTCACAAGCTGGCCAAAAATTAATCTTAAATTCTTTTTAGCAGTTCCTTATCCACTTACCCACATGGTACTCAAATATCATGCGGGTCTAAGGTCTTGGTTATGACTCAGGAAGACCATGAGAATATGCCTTGCAGATAAGTTACAGGGTGCAACACCCAAGGTATGCTTTGATACTCCTTATTACAATTACATATTCTTTTCAGGACTACTCCCAGCAATTTATAAGCCACTGAGGTGATACTAGGCAAGCTTTTTTCTGGGTAATATGTGATTCTCTTGTAGGCAAGATTCCCTTGTAATCTTGATTTACAGATTGCCTGACATCTTTGCTGAGCCTTCCTTAGGTTTCACGGCAGCCAGAGATATCTCCAACTCCAGTCTGCCTTCCTTTCATGCTTCCTTAAATGGTATTATCATTTGAAGGTAATCAGTGTTTAAAAGCTCTGTCCCTGTTTTCTCCCATGGGTGTTTCCTTAAAGTCTTTACACATTTAGTCTTTGTCCTGATGTGTTTCTAAGGCAACACACACTAATACTTGAGGGATTTGGTAAACAAGTCATCTCACCACTCCATTAGCGAGAGGCACGTGTCTTAGTGCTGTACGACAACATTGTCCTTTACATCTAAAAATCATTCCACGATTCCAGAAAAGGAATCTGCTGAGAGGCTCTCTAATGTCCCAGGTGCCTAGCTATTTCATGAATTTAAATATTTTCCTAGTATCAAACACACACAAAGTGAGAATTTCCTCTGTGAGCCTTTTCTAAAGGAAAACATGTTGGCAATAATGAATGAGTGAATAAATAAATAAAATACTACAGCTTGTAACAAACATTAAAAGGAAAAATGAAGCTACAACAAATATGATCAAGTCCTGTTACTTGAAATCAGGAGCTTTCATTTTACTTAAGATTTGAAAGAGCAGTGATAATAGTTTCTTTATGTCTTCTGTTCAAGATGTGTTTAACTTATGGTTTCCAGCTTATTAGCAAAAGAAATACTAAATTGGAGATTAGGAATCTGTTCATAGGCAAGAATTGTTCTCCAACTATTGGTAAAATTTTAGGCAAATACAAATTCTTTTAGGGTTGGCATTGCCCTATTGCATGTAAACTAAATGGTTTTAAAAATCTCTTCACCTCTAACAGTCTCTGAGTCAAGATGAATCTTCCAAATGCCTATTGATTCAGAGATCAATGTAGCCAGCTATCTATGTAAGAAGTTGTTATTTTAACATCAGTGTTTACATTTTTCAGTGCTCCACACAAAAGTCAGAGATGTCTGGAGTGGAGTAGAGGCTTGTTTCTCTCTAAGATGTGTGATCTTAGAAAAATTTTCAACTTCTTTTTGCTGCAAAATGAAAGTAACAGTCCCTCTTACACTGTCTGTGAAAATGAAGATAATGTATGTACAATGCCCAGCACAAATTACCTAGGTGTTTAATGAATAATGTCTCTTATTGTTGATTATTTAATTGTTTACTCCTCACCAAAACTTCATGGATTATTGTCTGCATTTCACAAATTAGAAAGCTGGAGTACAGAAAGCCCAATTTGTCAAGTTAGCAAGTAGCAGAGCTAACAAGAATATTAATCAAGATTTTAGGCTCTAATTTTTTCCTGTAATTTATTTTCCATAAGTCTTCTTTTATAAAAGAACCAGGTTGTGAGCTCCCAATCAATCTCAAGTATGTTCATGCTAAAGCTATTAAAATTGTTATTATATATTTCATGTATTTTGGATTAGTAAATTGGTAAACACATTACTTTTGTGATTTACATCTTTGTACCTATGGCTTAAACACAGAAATTTTAAAAAGTAAAATTAGTTTTTAAAAGTCAAAGTAGTTTAGAGGTGATTTGTTTATAGTTTTTTTTGGTAAGTGAGTAGGAGGAAAGTAGGTTCACAGTAGTTAACATAAACTTGTTATCAGATTAAATTTACTTTAGTAAAAGCAAGCTGAAATTAAGCATTTAACTGTCATGATATATAATTAAATTTTATATTATATAAAATAATATTGGTTTAAAATTATGAACAGTGGCATAAGCAATTATGTGAGCGTATAATTATAAAACTTTAGAAATGTAGAAAAGTATTTCACTTAGTAGCTGTGTACCACTAAACAAATTATTTAATCTCTTGCACCTCACTATCCACATCTGAGGAACAGAATAAAATTAAAATCTCTTTTACATGTGTTGTGATAATTAAATAAGATCATACAGTTCTTAAAAATGTAAATATAAGATTTTAATGACTGTTTTTATTTAAAGTACTATAATAATCGCTGTGATTGCTATTAACTTTCCACTGGCCAAAGCAAAACATGGGAGCTAAAGCTTCGATATTAAATATCCCACAAAGGCTCAAGCAGCAAAAGTGTGGTCTCCGGGGTGATGCTTGGGGGAAGTGGTAAAATCTTTGGGAGGCAGGAAGTCCATGATTGTGCCCTCAAATGGAATTGTGAAACCTTGAAATGCCCTCATTCTAGCTCTGATTTCTGGCTTTTGGTGTGACTTTTTACTATGACAAATGCTCTCTCCATAATGTAGGGCCCTATCTGTTTTGTTATTGTACTGCTAATCTGACCAGTACAGAGGAAATCACACAAAGGCATGGATAACAGAAGGAATGATTGTCTAGAGCTCTTATTATAGGGTGTGTTCACCCATTTTCTGTCACTATATAAAAAACCTGGGATAAAACAAGGACGGAAAGGTTGATTTCAGCTCAGGGTCTTACAGCTCTCAATCCAGGATAGAATGGGTTTGGTTTTGGATCTGTGCGGAGGCAGAAGATCCTGGTGAGGAAACTGCTTACCGAATGGGAGCCTGGCAGGAAAGAAAAGAAAAAAACAGAGAAAAACAGCCTGTAAAGGCATGATCCCAAGACCTTCCATCATGTCCCAGCAGCCGTTAGAGTCCACTAGTGGGTGAATCCATTGATCAAACTGGAGCCCTTGTGGTACAGTCTTCTTCTCACTTCTGAAAATTTCTGCTTGGAGACCAAAATTTCAGTACGGAGCATTTGGAAGACACCTGGGTCAAATGAAATTTCTAGTTTTAATGATTTCCATAGTGCTGTGCTAATTCACCTTCCCACCAGCAATATGGAAGGGCTTTTTTTTCTCCACAACTTCTTCAGCACTGTTATTTAATTGCTTGCTCCAGCCATTCTTTCTAGGATGAAATGAAAACTCAGGGTTGTTTTAACTGCCATTTCTCTAATGGCTAATGATGTAGACTATTTCTTCACATCTTGATTGACCATCTGTGAAGTATCTACTCACTTGCTTATTTTTTTATTGGGTCTTTTATTTGGCACGTTACAATTTTCCGGTTCTCTGTATATCCTAGATATTAGGTGTCTGTCTAAGGAATAGCTGGCACTGTCTTTTTCTGTTCTGTAGGTTTTCTTCTCACTTTGTTATTTCTTTTGCTCTGCAGAAAGTTTCTATTGATATGATTCATTTGTAGATTCTCAGTCCCACTACCTATGAACTGGGGTTCTTTTTAAGAGAATCCCTGCCCATGCCTATGACTTCAAGAGTTTTATCTATTTTATCCTCCAGCAGGCAAAGCATTTCTGAGCTCTTTCTCATTTGTATTCAGAATAACAACTTGGCAGTATCCATTACATAAAAATTGATCAAAATAACTTTCTTTCCTTTTGTGTTATACTCTATTAAACACATTAGCTTTTGAAAGCAAAAATAATACCTGACTGAATATAGTTCTAAATACAGAAGATTTAAAATAATTGTTGTATGTTTTTACTCACATGTGTTTGTGCTACATAATGATTAATGCACTGAAGGGAGTTGGTACATGTACGTACTACCTCTTAATCCTTTTGGTGTCCTCTTCCCCTCTCCTTGATAAACCTTCTTTCTACATCTAGGTACCCTTTCCATTTCTAAAATGTCTACTGCAAAAGTTTGTATTTCAAGCCTTCGTCTATAATTCCCTCTGCACATCAGAGACATTCCTCTTTGCTCTTTAATGGTTTCAAAACAAAATAGTTCTTGTCTGAGCTTCCTGTTAGCAAGCTGCTGAATAAGGGATACTATGTGTGACATGTCTTCCTACTTGGTATAGTATCTTTGTTTATATTTACTGCTGACTAAACAGTTGATTTATGAATGAATGCATGAATCATTTGGCTACCCTGGGGTTCCATCTGAATATCCCTAGATTATACACATACATAGATAGAGTGATAGAAGAAAAGTGAGTTCAACTATTTTAATTAAGCCATGTGTAACAAGTACCTTTGGGTCTAAAAGACTTGGCATAAATATAAGAAATAATTCTACCTCCAGGAGTTTGTTATACAGATTGATGTTACCCATAACAATATTTTTGTTTTTAGCTGTTCTCTCTTTTTTCAGCTTAGCCTAGATATTTAAGGGTTATTGAGCAAGAATCAGCAAAAAAGAAAATGGCAAATGCATTTAATCTTCCTTCTGTAATTGGCGCTAGGAAAGGCAAGATTAAAGAGATTTCAGAAGTCAGGTGTGTCACAAATACCATACTAAATTATTTGTGTTTTACATTCATAGATTAACCAAGGTTATTTGTGATATTTTTAGGAAAGAAAGATTAAAAAATGAAGAAATATGATTATTCTTTCTAGGTAGTCAAAAGAAAGACAGGATTCTTTTTTTAAAAGTATAAAAAATAAACAAAGAAAACCAAAAAACAACAACAACAAAAAGGAAAACATTAACAAAAAGACACGAAGTAGCACTAGAGCAGTACAATCAAAATTGAATTATAGACAAAGCGACAGGGAATCACCAATGGTTGCTGCACCTCACATTGATAACTTCAAAGTGCATGCTCCTGAAATCACATATAGACATACAATCTTGATCAAACAATCATGAACTGTTCTTACCATAATGCGACACAGGTCAACAGTGGCACCATATTAGCCATCCTGCATATACATAAATAGGTATATATTTGTCCCTTTCTTCCTTTTCTTCCCCCTCATCCCACTTGCTCCTTACCCTTGAGCAGATTCCACTCATACCTCCCAATCTATGTTCCTACCTTCAGATTCCTACACCAGTGATACAATACATTGCCTGCACATAAACCTCTGATTTATTTCACTTAGGAGTATGGTGTCAAATTGTGACTATTTGCCTACAAAAGCCCCAAATCTGTCCCTCTTCAGAGCTGAGTAATTTTCCATTATATGAAGGTGCCACATTTTTTTAATCCAATTCTCTGTGGTTGGATATTTGGGTTGCTTCCACAATTTAGCTATTACAAATTGTGCCGCTATAAACATGGGTGCACATATATTGCGGTGATATGATGCTTTCAGATCTTCTGGGAAAATACCCAGAAGGGGAATAGCTGGGTTGAATGGGACCTCTAGACCAAGTTTGCTAAGGAATCTCCAAACTGATCTCCACAGTGGTTTCACCAGTCTGTATTCCCACCAACAGTGCAGAAGAGTTCCTATTTGTCCACAGCCTCGCCAGCATTTGTTATTGGATGACTTCTTAGTGCTGGCCAATCTTACTGGGATGAGATGAAATCTTAATGTTGAGAACAGGATTCTTCCATGAGAAATTCAAGTAATCATTTTGGAAATAGACTCTAGAGTAATGTAAATTAGTTTCAAATAAAGTACATTAATAAAGCTGAACAATTTTTACTTTTCTTATGTACCTAGTCTTTTGAAAACTTAAGATAATTTAGAAGGTGACATCTGTTACATGACACCCTTTAGACATTGACATTTCAGTAACAAAAGCAGCATTGGTAGGTTTTCTTTTCAGCTGTATTTTCTATGTTTTAGCCAATGAACCCAAGGAGTAAATTACTGTCTTTGTTATATTTTAAATTATTTTATTAAAACTCAGGAAAAACACTTTGTTGTGCCTCATTTATACTTTCTAAACGAACTATGCCCTTCCAATTGTGCTAATTTGCTTATTTCCATTTTGAAACAAAATCACTCTGGTCTGGCTTTTTTCCATGGTGAATTACAAATTAGTTTGGCTTTAATATCTAACAGAATACTTGGTTAGTGTATCAGATCTGTCTTTGCTTGGGTTCCTGGTTGCTCCAGTGTAGCAAAAATCGAGTTGCCAATATTTGTATTGGCTTGTCAGTTTTGCTTTTGTAAAAATATTAAATCAAGGGTGTACTACAACCAGATTCTCAAATATGTGACTATTCAAATTATTTCCCTTCAGAGTGTTCTGAGTTTTGCCTTGTTTTGCAGTTTAAATTCAAACACTATTGGCCAATTTTCTGCACAGAGTCATTTTATGTATTGTAGTTGTATAAGACTAATAATAGCTTTTATACCAATAATCTGGTTTTTTGTTACTTAGTGAATAATCTACTGCTTTAAACTGACATATTGTGATTCCATCAGGGAATTGACAATCATTTTATAATCTGCAAGTATTTTAAAATTTAGGGTGATCTTAAAGACCAGGAAACACTGAGTAAGTTTTCCTTTCCAGAATTAAATACATACAGTATTAGAAATGCTAATTAAGCTAAAACTAAGACTTTTTTTGAGACAGGGTCTCTCTGTGTACTTCAGGCTGGCCTTGAGGAAGACATTATTTAAAATGCCAGCAAATGTGTACCTTATTAAGCTATTGTGTCCATTAATCTAAGCGTTCAATAATGTTTTCTTTTAACTTTTTAACAAATATTTATTTCTAGCCACTATAAACAAGGTAACAAATATTCAGATCTAGTCTTTTAGTAATAAAAAACTTTCACTGTGTCAAATAAATTTTGTTTTCCTAATTTAAAAATGCTGCTATAAAAAAACACACAAAGAGGAATAAAAAAACAAAGCAAATAGCATTAAAATCATTTTTCCTAGTGTGACTAGCGATAATACAAGCCTAGTAATGTGTTGCAAGCACGCTATATATTATAATATTAATACATAGTGCATTAATATTTCTGACATAGAAAAATTTAGCCTTTCATTCAAAATGTTTCTCCTAAAATGGCCTACTGGCTATTAATTACATATTCTTGGTCCCCAAAGCATGCTTATTTCACACAGGGGAACCAGCCATTCTGTAATTGGATACTGTCACAGTGGAACTCTATGTCAAGGGTGCTCTTGGGCTGGAAGCACAGCTCAGTGTAGAGCATATGAAAGGCCCTGGGTTGAGCCCCCAGAACATAGGATATAGGGGAAGATTAGCGAGTTCCCTGATTCAGATTGTTTTTCCAAAACTGTGATCCTTTAGCTGAAAAACAAATCTTGGATTGATGCCGGAAGGCCCTGAGAAATAGTGTTCATTAATTCCTAGCACTCAGCTCTCAAGACTGCACTGATTTAATTTTTCTGCAGTCCTCTTGATACAGGGTAATGAAACTCCTGACCCGCTAGATATTTGAGATGACTTTGTGTTGTCTAAAATCGAGGAATGAATTTTAGGAACAGTGGAGGTTAAGAGCAGAATATATTTCTTGGGGAAAAGAAAGCTTCTGTCTGAGAGAGAAATTGAAGGAGACGCCAGTGCGTTGCCAAGGACCCCGCCTTTTCTAGGGACTTTTATAGAGCAAACCCATGAGGTGATGTGGGTCCAAGGTGGGAAACATGGTAACTCTCCAGGTGGACATGAGGTGGGACAAAACTATGGTCAACCAATAAGATTATGAGTATAATTGCTCAGGTAGAATTGACTAAATTGGGATCAAATGAGGCAGCAAGTCACTTAGCAAGCGGGCACGCATACCGAACGGAGCTCTCCCTGTAGAGGGTTGAGCTGGTGGCTCTTGCTGGCTTTTTCAAGGTGATTGATACCTATTTAGAGTATCAGTCCCTGGTGTCCATCCCTAGGGAAGTATGTGAGTGCATTTGTTTCATCTTTTGCCTTGAGGTCTGGCCTGTGCGTGTCTCTCCTACAGTTGCAAAGTATCTTGTCTTCTGTACTGTCCCCTTGGAGGGCCTGGCTCTGTCTGACTGTCTATCATGTCTCCGTCTAGCTAAGCTGCTTACAACATTAGCTATACCTCTGCATCCTCCTTCCAATGTTCACATTTACATTTGGAGGGTTTGTCTGAAGTCCTAAAACTATTTCACCAAATATAGCCTGGGAGAAAGTAGAACTCATAAAAAGTGAAAAGGCTTAAAGAAAGCAGAGTGAGTGCATGTTTAGACAAAGTTTCAGAAGAAAATATGACGGGTAGAAGGTAGGCCTCATTAACAACTGCACAGCCTGCATTACAATAGTTTCTATGGCTAATACTAAGCATTCAAATCAGTCTGTCACTAACCCAGAGTAGTCCGGTGGAGTGACAAACTTAGACTTCATGGCTCTCAGAGTCCAGGGAAATTATTTTTTTCTTGTATTTAAAATCTTGCATCTAACATCTGAGTGATTTGGAAAATAGATCCTCCTTTTGGCTCTTCCCTTGTAAGGAACGGCAAAGTAGAGATACAGAGGTCAGCAACATTAGGAACTGATTAAAAAGGGAAATCCTCATACCCCTTCCCAGATTTGGGGTAGAACACAGAACTTTTGGCCAGGCCTACTTGTGATTTTGAGGAACCAGAACACTGAAGAACCACTGATCAACTATTATAAGTCTAGTTGCCTAGAGAAGGTCATTTCTCAATAACCAAGAAGACACATGGTCCTTCAAATATGATGGAAAGCTCATGGCAGAAGAACTCCCCAAAGCCACAAGTGTGAGGAGGATCCCTGTGAGTTCAAGGCCAGGCTGGACTACAGTGTGAGATGCTGTTTCGAAACAAAGAAAAAAAAATTAAGAAAAACATCCCAACATCCTTTAACATTCCCTTTCCACAAGAAATTTCTTAAAACTCCTTTGGGGAAAAGTGACCTCCCCAAATCAGACAATCTGCTTTTGCTGCAGCGATCTGACACTGAACTCTATTTCCACTGAACTGTGCGCCATGCAAATGACAAGAAATAAATACAGCAACACCAAAGCGATGGAGATCTTTATTTGAAATCTTACACCAAGAAAACAACAAGGAGAAGAGAATTCAAAGGGGACTCCTGGGTCACAGCCAGTGAAAACAACTGCTCTATAGTAAGCAGAGGCAGTTAAGGCAGGAAAAAACCCGCAGATGTCTAGGAAGGCAGTGCGGAGCAGCGGGTTGTGAGCCAGGAAATGGAGCCCTCTGTGACACAGTCTACTTTCTTCCTTAATTAGTCTGAAATTGCCCGTCAGTGGGGCCGACCTGTGATTAAAAACCAACAGACCAAAAGTAAAATACTTAAGAGTACTTTAAGGTTCTCACCTTGTTCATAGTTTTAAAATGTTTTTTTTTTTTTTTTTTTTTTTCCGGGACCGGGGGTCGAACTCAGGGCCCTAGTGCTCAGCGGCAAGCACTTAGCCCACTGAGCTGTACCTCCAGCCCCTTAAAATGTTGATTGCTGCTGATTGCTGCAAATCAGTGGCTGGGGAATTCAAGATCATCCTTGTGATTTCTCAATTTCAGGAGAAAGTTTTTTGTTTTCTTTTCCTTGCTTTTCACTAAAGATTTGCTGACTTAGCTATCCCTTACATTGGTGCCAAGCGAAGGGAGGCACCCTGGAGCGCCCTTAGAAAGAGAACTGTCTCCACCACCAGAGTATAGCAGTGTAACGAAACAGCAGCTGAGCCCTAATGAGTCAGGGCTGCACTTTTCCCGAATTTTAGCGCCGGCGTTACTTCGCTCACCACAAGTGAGATTCTTCATGATATTCAAGTAAAAACTGTAGACTGAATAAATAATAAGACTTTTAATGATGGGATTACAGGTGCTGTATTGCTTACATTGAGGCAAATGAACCTCCATGGATCAGGGATGTACTGCAGCGGGCAGCAGTGCATTTGCTTTGAAACTTGAATACTTTGTGATTCTTGCCCTGTGAAGACACTGCTGTGTTTTATGCTACTATTTTCTCATTTCTAACACTACAGCATATACACTTTCATAAATATACAGTGAATATTGACCTTTTCTTTCAAATAATTGAGGAGGCTAAAGGCATCTCTACTATGATTTAATAAGTTAAATATAATACATGGAAAATATCCTGATACATCTCCTTAAGGATTTCCAAATTTTCATTTGCAGTAAGTTACAGATGCTAAAATTACATTGCATTCTAATATAGTTATAATTTTCATCAAACACCTTAATTCTTATATAAAGTGGGGTCATTGATGGCCAAGATGTCACAGTTCATAAAGTCTTTTTTTCCACTATATTTTATTTTCACATCCTTTCTGAGCTGTGCACTGTAAGTTTTAGATTACCAAATATAATCTCTACAAATGAAAACTTGGGTGTGGTACTTAGCAACTTTTTAGATATATTATTAAATTAGGGCTAAAGAGGTAGCTCCGAAGCACAGCACCTGCCTGGCAGGGGCAAAGTCGAAAGTCCTAACAAAAAGATACACTAATAATCTAATATCTAAAGAAAACAGGTTGATTTTCTATTAATACTTAGTTTAGAACTTCGCACACAACCAGGAATGGTGAGAAATTGTTATGTGTTGTGCGTTGTGTGTTGTGTTGGTCTCATATATCAAATAATTTTAGAGGACACAGAGTTCAAAACAAGAATATTGAGAACTATAAGGTAAAATTTCAAAGGCAGGAAAAAGATCAGTAAGAGAATAATTAAGAAATTGGTAGGAATTCCTGGATAATTGCAAGGTATGCTAATAGAGAGAATCAGCATTCATTGAAGGGAATTAAGAATGAAGACAAAATACTGCAAACAAAACATCTGGAAACATATTATAACACCAATAAATCATGGAATGAATTCACCTGTATTTTAAGACTTACTGGTCATCCTGTAGGTGTGTTCCTCATGTAAATCATTTTAGCTCAATAAGGAAAGATACTTTCTTAGAGAAAGAAGTTACAACCTCCCACAAAGTGGATACAATGGGAAGTTACTTTTAACTTCCTGTGTAGGATTGATATTAAATCAGTGTTTCCAGATAGCCTCTTCGGTAACGTATTTGACTTCCTTTGCGTTACTTCTTCAGGGCTATCCAAAACATTATCGATTCATTGCAAGCACGGATGGAAAGCGAAGAATCCAGGTAGCTGCTGATGAGCGCTGTGATCAGGGTGACTCTGGCATGGTGCTCGTGTGTGAAATCTGAAGTTGCTAAGCCATCTTCGGCATCGCTGATGGAAAATAGCTTTTCCCGTTTACCTTCATATGTATTTTATGTGGCCTCTCACCTCCCTCCCTCTCCTAAGCTTTCTGTGAATAGGAAATTATGCAGAAAGACATTTGACATAAATAAGGGGGGTTAGAACTTTATGTTTCAGTTCATTTCTAATAATCTTATGATCATTAAACTATGGAAATAGAAGATTTCCAGGGAACGTAAGTGGGCAGTTCAGGGAGTACCAAATTGGTGGGCATGTATGAACGGTAAGAATTCTTGCTTATTAACAACCCGAATCGGTACGCCTCCGCAGCTCCTGTTTCACCTGCTTCTCTCAAAAAGTGGCTATACCTCCTTGCTTTAATTTTTTACTATCTTATTTGCTATTCTCTCTGATTTGCTGGGTAGATGCTTATTGACCCTTAATCCTAATTTCCAACATATATTTTCTTGATCACCTTGTAGAAGGACCCTTGTTAGTTCAGACGCTGAGGAAGAGATGGCTGCAACAAAATGCAAACCGAGGGGAGAGACAGGGCCAGCAAGCTTTAAAGCTTACCTTAGTGGAGCAGCCTATTTTAAGTTTGCGTGGAATTGCTGCACCCTCTTCAAGAGTCTCTTGTAATTTTGCACTTTGTGCCAGAATAATAAGCCCTGCTCCTTGCCAGAGATGCCTTGTTTAAATCCAATTCTCTGGAGAAAAATATAAGAAGAAAAGCTGCTGAGTGTACTTAATCTAAAAGTTCCTTTTTTTCTTCTTTAGTGTTTCATTGATAGCATTTATTAATGATTAAAATGCTGTGGAAAGCTTTTCTAGTGCTTCTGTGAAGATCACGCCGCACGTACTGCAGAGGAAAATGTTAACCTTGTCTAATATTTCTCAGCAAAGAATTTTATCCTTTCCAAACACTCTTAGTATTGCCACGCGTGCAATTAAATGGTCGCTTCACCTTTATGATAGTTCATGTGGCGTGTTATTTTGATTCTTTTTCTTGTTTATATACCCTGTAGGAGTGATGGTCACCATATGTTTGTTATGTAAGATAACTCTTTAAACTAAACTTAATAGATGCAAGCTGTTGGGAGAAAAATCAACATTCCTCTCTTGTTTACATCATTTTAACTGTAAAAGGTGAATTACGCTAGATAAATTAAAGTAGATACATTTAAGCATCTTTCTACATAGGTAAATATTTTTGTATAATTCTTCCAACAAGAAGAAAACTATATATAATATATAGTACATAATACATTACTACTACTAACTTTGGACCACTAAAGTAATATTTCTTAGACGAGAGACTAGGCCATTGAATTAGAACTAGAGGTGCTGATTATAAATATATGCAGAAACTAGTCTTGTTTGCAAGCGCATAAGTGAAGAGGTAAGGATCTCTTTTTGATTAATATAAACAAAAACAATTTCAGGAAAATGGAGGTTTAATAATTTAAATAATCTTAGTAGGCTATGAAATTGAATTTATTTTCCCTAATGTTATTGTCAGAGAAATCCCATATGCCTTGTTTTATGAGCGTCTGAGATATGTACAGTGGAAAATGCAAAAATATTATTACAGAAAGAATTGCAGAAATAAAATCTCTAGAATGTACATACTTCCAGGCATGAATTTTAAAACTGTCCTATGAAAATGATATAGTCTCTAATGAGGCATTTTAATATGTAATAGGAAACAGGGAAATTGGCTTTATGGGAAAAGCGTCCTTCCCATCCCATTAGAATTATGAAACTTTCCATTTATGTTTGTTCAAAGTTTTTTGCTTTGTTTTCTTTTGTTTTGTTTGCCTGTTTTCTGTCAGAAAGTGCGGAAAGTTGGCAGTGTCTTCCCAGGGACTAAGTGTTTGATTGCTAACATCCTTTGTGTTCCAAGACCACATGTACAAGTTAACACTGTTGTTACAAAAGTCTGGAATAAATCACTATATTTACAAGAATCCAGGTTAGTATCTGACAGTCTCCATCAGAAAACGCTGAGAGTAGAAGACAAGGAACACAGCACTCTATTCTTCATCATCAGCGTTTTGTTCATCCTACCTGCGCTTGAGGGAGGGGAGAACTTTTGTTCTACAGATACAGAAATTTATGAGTGGGATTTTACTGCACTTGTCATGCAGAATATCAAAAGAAAGGTATTTAGTAGTAAGTCACACTCAGTTAATGAAAACGTCAGAATATTTTACAAGTTGCCAGAGAGCTCATTTCTCTAGCTTTGTAGAGAGTAATTTCACATGTAACACGTTACACCCATTAATGGTAGTTCAGTAAGTTTAAATGTATATTATTCCACAGTATTTTGTTTGTGCAAATTTCCTCCATATTAGTAAAAAGGCATCACAGGCATTTATAAATGAGGGAAGAGACCCTTGTGAGTGAAAGTTAAATCAGTGAATTTCAAAGCTTCTTGTTCCTGTCATAGAAAATGGCAAAGAATAAATTTATGGGTAAAATAGGGTTTCTGGGAATGCTTTATGGTACTAATAGAAACTTCATTAGATTTTGTTTGTGTGTTTCAGCTTCATTTTCCCCACTTTTCCTTTATGCATGCACTAAGTATTAGCCAACTACAGTATAAATACATTATGCATTGTAAAGGTGGAAGAGCTGACTGGTAATGTGAATTTTAAACTGATATTCCTAAGTACGAAATTTCCTCTTCTTTAGAATAAAATCTCACTTATTGCCAGCTATTTAATAGAAAGCTATCAGATGGTTTTCTTAATATGTTTAAGTTTGCAGAATCTTTACAATTCATTAAAAATATAACCAGTACATTAAAAAAACTATAGTAAAATTTTAGGTGCCAAACTTATCAATTGTTTTCTCCTCTCATTCTTGGCCTCCTCGCTAACTTTTACACATATTTTACAGAATAATTTTGGGAGGGAGAAGAAACAGAATATTTGTGCAAACATTTAAGAAAATCTTGTGGGTAAATTGAGGGAAAGAAGGGAACAAATCATCTTAGACTTTTCCTAAATTTTCAACTCTACTAAAAATTAGAAATTCCTCAACTATGTTTTACATTAGTAAAGATTTTTAAAAAGTCCTAAATGGGTCAGGTGTTTTGGCACATGCCTATAATCCTAGAACTCCAAAAGGCTGAGACAGTAGAATGGAAAGTTTGAGCTCAGCCTGGGCAATTTAACAACTTATTAAGACCCTGCCTCAAAATTAAAAAAAAAAAAAAAAGGAAAAATATATAAAAGTTTTGGCAGTGTAGCTCAGTGCACACAGTGGGAAGCCCCTGATTTCAATCCCTAGTACCACCAAAAAAAAAAAAAAAGGTCATAATGAAAAGTCAGATTTACAGATTTATGGCAAACCCCAAGCAAGGACGAAAGAACACTATGGAATATGTATGATTGACAGGAAATTCACTTTGTGAAGGCACACATCAAAGTAAAAGGATAGAGAATATCAAACACTAACAAAAGTAGACTTTTAGGTAAGAAATATTTACACATGTAAAAAAAGGGTTCACTGCATTAAGAATAAACAGCCCTAAATGTATATGACTTTTATGATAAATCTGTAAAATACACAAAGCATAATCTGATAATATTATTAATAGACAAGGTAGAGACATCTAAATGGTGCTAAAATCTGTGAAGAGTATGAGCTTATGCTCTGTTTGCAGCCTGAAAGCCACTCTGGCACATGTTCATGGGTGCTGGCAGAAGACCTTAGATCCCTCTATCAGACACTGCTGAGAGTATTGTTCACAGCAATAGCAGTGGCTAGAATATTATCATTTTTCGATAGTCCTCCAAGACCTAGTTTATACAGTATCATGTGACAGGACCAGTTATGGCTGCTCATGCACTGGTTTAAAATACAGAAAAGGAACTTTGAGTGTAAGGAAGAAAAGCCTTTTATAATAGTTGCAAACCAACCTCTCTCACCTTATTTGTAACACATGGGCATCTACGTCATCATATTGCACAGCAAGCCATGCTTTTCTCCAGAAGGAAACTTTGTCTCTGTGTTTCATGGCTGTTTGCTATGCAAACCCTTGTAAGGATAGTTTAATATAAAGGTACAGGTAAGGCTTTTGATAATAAAATCGCAAAAATATGAGAGATATATGGAAGATTGTCTCCTAAAAAAGACAAACTCCAGAGCAGGAGACAACATTTTTTCAAAAACTCATATATAGGATGGGAGTATATCTAAAATAACTTACAACTCAATGAATGAGATTTTTTAAATGGGCATTTTAAAGATGCTACACTACAGAATATAATCTCAGGAAGTAAATGTGTGAAAAACAACTCATTCTCAATGTTCTTAGAAAAACTCAAATTAAAGCAGATAATACATGACCCTTTGCTAGATGAGCTAAAATTGAAGACTGACAATATGAATTACTGATGAGTGTCTGGGGCAGTCAGAATCCCTATACACTGTGGGTGAGAGTTCAAACTGGTATATTTTGGAGTGGGGAGGGATCAGCAGCTTCTTATACAATTAAATTTATAATGAACAAATGGTCCAGAAATACCTTGTAGTTATTTGTCCATGAAAAGAAGAAAGTAAATATCAACACAAGATGTGTGCAAATATTTATAGAATTTTGTTCATAATGTCTCCAACAAACAAATCATATCTTTCACCTGATAAGTACATATGACAAATTGTGTCATATCTACAGGATGGCATATATCTTAGCTGCAAGAAGGAATTCCTGTTATCCATCACAACATGGATAAGGCTCAGAAGCAAACTCCTAAGTGAAAAAAATCCAGGCTAGAAATACTGTTTGATTTGTTACACTTCATGGGAAAAATACCCAGGGATTTATTCCTTTCTCTTTTGAGAATTTTTTCCTCATTTTCAGTTCTTTGATATCCTGGACTTACTGTACTGTTTGACCCTATCTCTAATTATCAAGGTTTTACTATTTCCTATGACATTAATAGCTAACATTTTGGGATACTTCCTACTACATAACGACTGTCTTAATGATTTCATACGTGAATTGTCTTTAATTCTCACAGCACCCTTGGGAAGGAAATACAGTTATTTTTTTTCCCACTTCATAGATGATGAAACTGAGATATGACAACATCCAAATTCATACAGCTATTAGTGAAGAAAGCAGGTATTTGATTATGGGTACAGTTTAGGAAGCTGTTATCTGAACTATCAAATTTCAAATTTTATAAATTAAGGTCTGAAACTCTAGTATGTAAGACAATCAGTTCATATAAATACAATTCCCAGACCTTTCCCTTGTGAATCTTCCTCTGGCTTCCAGATGGAGCTGTAAGCTATGTATGTGACTAGCACTCCAGGTGGTAGTTTATTGAGTTAAGTTTGAGAAACCTCATTTTAAACTTTGTAGTACACTGTGCATAATAGCTGTGACCTTAAACTAATTACTTAACTGCTCAGTGACTCTCTTCTAGTCCTCAAAATGGTGGTGTTCTGTTAGGATGAAATGAGAAGACAGCACCAGATACACAGTGAATTCTCTATAATAAGTTAATTTGGTTTTTGTTTTTCTTGGTAAATGCTTTTGCATGCGTATTGCATGGTGGATGGTGGTTACAATTTTAACTCCATATTTATTTCATAATTAAATTATAGAAGACAGTATACTAAAGGCATTCCAATGTGAAAAAATGTCTTATTGACTAGGAGCAGTTTTTTTTTTTTTAATTTTAAATTTTCCAGGTATTCACAATATGTTCTGCTTTAATGCGTTTCTAAACTACTAATAAACTCATTTGCAATGGCTAGGTAATCAACTATTTTGGAATACTGTAAAAGTTTTATAGCTTTATGTGAAGCCATGTCTGTCATTAAGGTGATTTTTTTCTAGAGAAAGGGAGATAGAAAAGTCAAAAGCAGAATTAAACTACAATCCTGGGTTGGGAAAAGAGCCCTCGGTTTGCACGTTCTATAGTCAAAAGGTACTCTTTGGGTCCAGCTCTAAAGACATCAGAACAAAACAAAACAAGTGCCTGTATCGGGAGCTCAGTCATCAGGGGCTCACCTCTAGTTTCAAACTTTTTATATATTTACAAGTGGCACTGACCCTGTCTCCATATCAACAGCAAGAGCATTGTCTCTTACTCTGCCTTTTATCTGGATTTTTCCACCATTTCCTATTGAAGTATCAAAAGCATTTGTATTCATTTTTTAAAAAATAGTTCTGGGCTGAGCCACACTCCTGAGTGCTCCAGATTGTCTTCCAAGGTACCGAGGTTGGTTTTGCTAATGATCTACTCCCCAGGTTGCCTATATTTAGAATGGTCTTCTTCAAATCCATTTTTCTTTCAAGTCCTATTTGTTTTGAGCTCTGCCATTCCGTTTGCAGTGTAAGGATGCATATATTTCCTTACATAACTGAGTTCTCCTTTTAGGGACAATATATTCTTCTGGAAGTTACATTGTGTTGAATGTTTTGTAAATTACAAAGTAACTTCCACATTCTTTGTTAGATTGATTCCTAAGTATTTCAATTTCTTGGTTGCTATTGTAAAAGGTATGGTTTCCTCAATTTCTCTCTCTGTTTGTTGTTCGTGTATAGGAATGCTATTGATTTTTGGGTGTTGACTTTGTATCCGGCTACGCTGCTGAATTTGTCAATTAATTCCAGGAGTTTTCTTGTGGAGTTTTTGGGGTCCTCCATGTATAGTATCATGTCATCTGCAAATAGTGATAGTTTGACTTCTTCCTTTCCTATCCTTATTCCTTTTATTTCTCT
>PVLD010022065.1:0-30059 GCA_004027595.1 Dinomys branickii | reverse complement strand
TATATTTATATTTATATTTATATTTATATTTATATTTATATATATTTGATTGAACTACTTACCTATTTATTCATTCTTACTTTCAACAAACTTTTGTCACAAGTTGCTAGCACAGACTATGTACAGGACAAAAGAGTCCTATTTTCTGCCTTTATAAAGTTCACAGGGTAACAAAGAGGAAAGACAATCACACACACACAAACACACACACACACACACACACACACACACATCCTTTGCAATTGTTTTAAATGCTGTAAGATTATATAAGAAGAGTAGATACCTGGGTTATATTGGCACATGAGGTACTGTCTCACAAGTTATATTTAGGAGTCTTTTTTTTTTTTTAGGTGGAGTCTTGAATGATGACTAAGAATTAATCAGTTAAAAGTATGTATAGAGATGTGGACTGATAAGTGGTGGTCAACTTGTAACATGCACCTGCACTGAATCAGCGCGGTGTTGGCTGTGGAGGCCCACCTGAGGTTAGTTGCCAACACAGAAAGGAGAACTGGAGAAGAGGTGGTGCTGTTAGTCCTCTTGGAGAGGCTTGTCTTGCTGGTTTTCCTGATCTGAACTCAATGGTTCTCATCACTGGAGGGGCTGGGAACTTCGTTGTCACTGAGGATGGCTGTGGTTCTCTTTGGGGGCGCCCTGCTCCTTACTTTGAATGTCACTTCCTGGCTCCAGTGCAGATTCCTCAGCTGTTGGCACAGATCTTTCATCCCACTGGCACAGACTTTGTAGCATTCACCTTTGGGCCTTCCCAGTGTGGATCCTCAAAATAGGCCTGTAGGAGATGTTGTCGTGAGCTGTAGGCCTCCAATTGGACTCATGCAGGACACAGCCATTTTTTTTTATGCTATGGACTGTGGAACTATAGAACAAGACTGCCTGGATTTGAAGTCTGATTCTGCTCCTTACTACCTGTGTGACCTAAGATAAGTTACCTAACTTCCCTGTGCCTCAATTTCATCTGTAGAATGGGCTTACCTAGAATAACTACCTCATGAAAATCAAAGTTAAAATATATAAAGATTAGAAAATTATTCTATATATGGTATCACCTGCTTGCTATTTTTTGTTTTTGTTGGTTTTTTGGTACTGGGAATAGAACTCACGACCTTGTGCTTACCAGGCAGGCACTGTGCCACTGAGCTACATCCCCAGCTATTGTCATTATTTATTGAGTGCTCCTGAGAGTTGAGGGTTGAGAAAGTGTGAAAATACCTAATGGTTGATGGTGAAATAGGTCTATTATTTGTATGTTAAATTTAATTATTAAAAGAAATAAATAGTGGTACACATATATTGAAAATATTTCCCTGAGTAAAAATTAATGTTTTAAAACTGCATATGCAGCTTTAAATTATCCTCATTATTTACAAGGAAACAAATAATCTAGATTGCACAAAACACAAATGCTGGCTCTTTAAAACGGAAGTGTGACTTGGATATCTGTCTGTCATTTTCAAATTTGTCTTCAAGTCCGCCCTTTTGCTTTTTGTTCTTCTTGTCTCTAGAAAACAGGGTTTATTCATATCCTAGAGGCAGACGGATTCAATCTTTTATTATGATCTGACATGAAGGGGAAGTGAAATATGGAAATTATATTTACATTTGTACAGCAATAAGGTAACATTAAATCTAGCTTTATGATGTTTAGCTTTGTGATATGCTGCCAAAACACAATTGATTGATAGGACGAAAATTAAAACCACTAATGGGATGCTTTATTCCATCAGCCAGGATTGAGGACTATAGAGGCAAGATAATTTTCTTTGCTGCTCTTTGAAGCGAAGGCAAGTAGGTAAACAAATGAGTCTGTGGGCCTGGAGACCCCGCAGGGATGTGAACAGAAGACGAACTAACTCACCGCAAGTAGTTTAAAAGCCTATGGTGGACACAATTCAACCACTCGAAAAGCAAATAGGAAAAAACTGGACGAATGTGAACTGACAACAGGGTGGAGAAGAAACCAGTGCTGGTTAAAGAGATCTGTGCTCATGTAAAGGAAAAGTGAATTATAAGGTGCGACTGATAGCAAATACCCTGCAATTCCTCTGCATTGGGTGAGGGCATGTGGTCTTCATCCCTGCCTTGCTAGAGATGTCCCCATAATCTACAGAGGGAGGTTTCTCAGCATTTAAAAAAGGGACAATATTTGTAAAACTTTCCTTATAATCAGCTACATAAAATTGTATATCTCATAAAGGAAGAGTTTATACGTGTACCTTCCTTGTATTTCAAACCCCAAATGATTCACCTAAAGATAGGAAAATGTAAACTAAATTCTTGCCATGAAAAATTCAAAAGAAGGCTGTAGTACGTCTTTTTAAAAACAAAATAAAAAATAAATGAAAAGATTTATTCTAACCTTGTAGGAAATCAATGCTATATTTATTATTAAATTCAGTTCCTTCTTCACTTTCGTACTTTCACCTGGAATTTCCTCTCACTTCTGATTTTTCTTTTCCTGTGTTTCCACTGTGCTTCCTTTTCTTTTTTCTGGCTGGTTTCAGTGTCTACTGAAAGTAGACAACTATAGTCCAAAGGGTCCCTGAATTTAAGGTTTTCCTGGATGAGAAAGTAAACACAAGCTAGGGGACAGCAGATTACCAACTTCTTGTTGTTTTGCTAAGTAAACACAGAAACAAATTTTACAATACTGAATAATTTAGTTTACACAGAAGTTATTACACTGTACTTCTTATATTTCCTCTTGGACTGGTGAAAAATTTGTTGCTGGCTGACCCTGGTCTGAAGACTCATTTTGGATGTATAGGCATGCTCAGAAAGATTAGTCTAAAGATTCCAATGGTTCAGATTCTAAACAAAGATCTAGTTCTTTATCTTCTTTGTTCTATGATTACAAACAGTTTACACAGAAACTTCTAAAAGTATGCTCTTTTGTTAAGGGAAATATGGTCTACATATCCTTTCTCATATTTAAGCCACTGCCTGCAATTTGTAAGGATATTTAGTTTCTGTCCCTCTTCTGCTGTTAAAGTCTTCTATCACTTATACTTCCTGCCCTGTGGGGGTCTCCATGTGCACCCAGCTGTGCTGTCAGATATTGTGTTGTCGGTTCCTTTGTGCTTTTGGCATATGCTGCTCCCTCAGAGAGACTGAATTTACAATGAATTCAAAGACGGACTCCCAGGGGAGCTGTTTCCTAGCAGTATCTCCAGGTAGAAATAGCGACTTCTTCCTGTGTGCTCTTCCCTGTGGCACCTCTTACAAAATCGTATGGTGAGGCTTATACATTGCTGCAGAGTTAAAATGTGTAAGGCCAAAGCCATATATCTGAAATTATAATATTTCTTTTAACATGATTAAGATGGACTTGCACTAGTTTGTGTGGATAAAAGAAAGTAGTATAGAGATTTAGTCTTCTATTTGGTGAATTTTTATATTCTGACCACCTTCTACCCCACTCCTTACCACCCCCACACCAGCCTTTGGAAGAAAGTGTGCACATAGTCATGTGCTTTTGATCAGTACTCCTCACTCCAATGTATCTGAGTCTGTATGAATAG
Organism: Dinomys branickii; assembly: GCA_004027595.1. NCBI lineage: Eukaryota > Metazoa > Chordata > Mammalia > Rodentia > Dinomyidae > Dinomys > Dinomys branickii. The sequence goes on along the minus strand of PVLD010022065.1, from coordinate 26,520 downwards.
TAAAAAAATAAATAAAAACTGGGCATGGTGATGCACACCTATAATCCCATTATTCTGGGAGGCTGAGGCAGGAGGATCACAAATTCAAGCCCAGCCTAGGCACCTTAGTGACTTAGTAAGAGTCTGTCTCAAAATTTATGAATCACAGTGGATGTAGCTCACATTTATAAAGGACAGTGGATGAAAGCCCTCGTACTGAAAATAGAGAAAGAAAGAAAGAAAGGAAAGAAGGAAGGGAGAGAGAGAGAAAGAAAAAAGAAAGAAAGAGAAAGAAAGAAAGAAAGAAAGAAAGAAAGAAAGAAAGAAAGAAAGAAAGAAAGAAGGAAAGAAAGAAAGAAAGAAAGAGAAAGAAAGAAAGAAAGAAAAAGAAAGAGAGAGAGAGAGAGAGAAAGAAATCTCCAAAAGTAAACAATGCTTACAATTGTACATTTTCCTTTATGGTCAATCTCTTGCCATGTCAATATACATTTATTTCATTATTATTAACACCCGCCTAGAGAGACTAGATGGATCTATATCAAGTCTACCAGAAAATGTATACACACTTCAGGAAAAGAAAAATAGAATGATGAGTTTTTTCAGTAGATGGTATTACTTTTGTAGGGGGGATGCTAGATTATGTTGCATATTGCAGAAAACTCACTGCACTGCCGGCCCTTACAGAAGAAATTGAAAATACACGTGCAGCTATCTCAATGACCAAGGTTACCCAAGCAGCAGTTCGCCATACTAATAAATGTCTGGAAGCTCACAGCCACCACTTTGAGCGCCTCTTGTAATTGTGGAGGCCAGAGATAACTTGTGTTAATCTCATGCTGTCTCTATAAATTTAATGTTAAAATATTTACAGAAGTTTTTCTTTTTCTGAAATGTGTATGCATGTTTTGGGCAGACTCTGTATTATTTATATTTTTATTCTCTGGCACAGTATCAGGAAAAATTGTTTGTTGAATAAAGAACAAGCTGTCTTCCCAGTGCTTTTCTCTATGTCTGATTTGAGAGAATCTCAGGAGCCCATCAGCGTGACCTTACCTGCGGCCTCCAATGGGAAAACAGGAAGGAAAACAAAAGGGAAGTGATTCATTTTGTTTTTGTCTTTAGTTCCCTCTTATCATAAAGTAAAAAACAGTGGTTGAAAAAAAGATGTGGTTTCACAAAACATCGTCATCATTTCCTTACGAAAATGACAATGTAACAACATGTAATTATGAAAATTGTTTGTATGCCCAGATTATATGCCCGTGACGCAGGTTGTAACAGTTACCTTCACAAAAACATTACCTCTACTGAGGTATTAAGAAATGTGACATAATGTTATGAAATAAAGTAACTGAGAAAATAATGAATTGATTTGAGGAATTCTTGAAATACACGGACTGAGCATTTTACGTCTGGTTAAGAGACACGCAACTGCGAAGGACCTACCCTTCCAGTGCTTAAGGCTGGTTAATGAGGTTGTGGGGCACACCTGTCCAAACACCAGCACGGCAGGGAAGAACTTTCTGCATCTCCAAACTTCTGTAGAGATTTTCCACCTCGATCTTCCTTTGCTCTCTGCATCTTTCCTCCTTGTGCGCCTGACTGCCTAGAGATGAGTAGGATGTGAAGGCGCCAGGGCTCAAATTCCAAACCAACATCTATCAGTCTTGGAGGTGCCAAAAGGAGCTCCCAGCTGTGTCCCGCTCCAGCCTTGGGGATGGGGCATGCTCTGAGTAGGGAGACAGCCTTTACTTTACCTTCCTCCGGAACAGGCTTTAGGGGATAATTGTCCTACTTCATACTGAGCTGTCCACCTAGTAGCCGGGGTCCTTTTCATTGTTACCCAGCTCCAAATTTGGATGTTCACTTCTCCCCTGTGACACAGGAAAAAATCCTGATTAGCTTTGGTCATCCTCTTCTCTTGTCAGAGACTGGTGGATGGGCGAATATGCCATAAAAACAGAACTAGTATCCAACACTGTCCCTACACAGGAGTACCTGGAGAGGCCAACCTGCGACATGAGAAGAGATTAGCCCAACATGTTGAGGGTGGCAGAATAGAGACAGGTAGAAAAAACAAGTTTCCCTGGTGACTATGAGAAGCTACTGAAAGAACATGTTCCAGAAGCATCTATATCTAGGTTTCTTTTATGAGAGATAGTAAGTTGTCTTATTTACTGAAGCCAAGGCTGCCTACTTCCAGAAGCCAGAGCATCCTTATAGCTAGACTCTTGGTGTTAGGGAGCCCTAAGGACTTCTATCACTTGTACCGAATCAGGTTTCAGAACTCCGAAAACACACATATTATTTACTGTTTATGACTTTCTACTAATACTGTGCTGTGTATGGAACATAACATTTATTGCGCATGTATCTAGTGAAAATATATTCATTCTTTATATCCAGGGAAAATCCCATTACCCCAGACACCCTTGCAGCATTCCACCAGTCACAGTAACTCCCTTCAATCTGATTTGGATCAGACCTTTTGCTTTTATCCTTCTTTGTTGTCTCCTACATGCAGGGATTATTAGTCTCTCAAGTATAAAAGTTTTTAAAGGCAGAAATGAAATAAATTGTGTCAAGTGACTGAAAGAAGCATGTACTTTTGTATTGTTATCTCTGCTACCCCTCTGGCACACTGCCTCTTAGTGGACACTCGATACAGTTTGCCAAACTGGTCAGATGTGAAATGCACTGTATGTCCCTTCTGAGTCTAAGGTACAATGATGTTTAAACTGAAGTGAAACTGTACATCTTACATCTATATAGAGCTTTGATAGTTGAATAGGAAAGAAAAAATTGTAAGTGTGGGTGGTGGTGAAATACAAGTATCTTAAACTTTGAAAAAAATGGATGTTTTTACAACTACACTTCTATTTTGGGACATCTTTACTCATGATATTTACTTTTGATGACTATCTGGAAGAGTTCACTGCAAATGTAGAAAGTCTGGTTGTTTTGGAAGAACGAGATGAAAACAGAGTCTCGTAATGCATGTCCAGTCATAAATCTTGCACAGGCCTGCCAATGTTTGGAGATCTTTTGTGGAGTTTTCTGCCCTTGTTTTAAACTTTGCACACCCCTGACATGTTGAACTTGGAGGGAGATTTGCTTTGCTTGAGGGAAACACTCCAGTAGTCTATTTTTGTGTTCGCTCTTGACATTTAGACTTTGAAATACTGTATTTCTAAGATACTTATCCGTTGATAAGCTTGCAGTGCAAACGTAAAAGTGTATCCGGTCAAAGATGTTATTATCTGTTGACATGATCTTTCATAGAGGACTTCCCTGTTCTGGGTTTCTCTTTGTGTAGATGAAGGGATGGGTACAAAAACAATACAAGATGGGGAAAAGTATAAAAGTTCAAAGACTCAAACTTAATCTGTAATTATTTACCTTACACGTTCATTTGTAAGTTTTATGAATATGGGAAAGACCCACATATAAACCCCTTAGAGACTCTGTGTTTTGTTTTAGCTTAATGGTGGATAAAATCTCTGCTTGTTTTTCCACTTCGACTTCAATTAGTTCTATCGGCTCGCATGAGAAAAGGTAGCAAAGTACACAGTGGCCCCTTGGAAGTTTCCATGAAAGGGACGGGGAGGAAGTAGGAGTATGGGCAAGACGTTAGGAGGGAGAAGATGCCGGCAGCTGCGGGGGGGTAAGAAAGCAAATGGGGGAGAGCTTTACGAATTTCTTTTTCTTCTTGCCATGCTGGAGATGGAGCCCAGAATTTCACACATGCCTAGGGGAGTATCTATCAGTGAGCTACCCCCCAGCCCTAGCTTCATGCATTTCTTGAAAGGGTGGAGGAAATAGAGCCTTTATCCACCTATAGTACTAGAGCTGCTAAAGTAGAAATCTTGCTGTGTGCTTGTTTAGAAGCAGGTACAGCCTTGGACACTTGGCAGAGTGACGTGCATTTACAAAGTATGTGCAAACTGTAGACTTTAAGTGGAAGGCACTGATAAATGCTGGTTGTGTTAAATCAAGCTGAGTTCTTGATGGATGACCATATTGCTCACAATTACATGTAGTATTTAAGCCGAACCATTTTCAGTTTCTGTAAGACACAGTAGTTAAGTATCTCTGTACCTTTGCTTCTGTTATTCCATCTGGAAACACCCCATCCATCCACCTATCTCATACCTTTTCCTTTCACCTGAGAGCATCACAACATTCCTAAAAAGCGCCTTTTCTCTAAAGTGATCCCACTTCTGCCTCTTACCAGGTGGAATTTGTCATCCTGTGTTTGAGCTTTCTGCTGTGCATAATAAAATGCATGTAGCATCTATGTTGCTTTGATGCATTTAGCTTATATATTTTGTTTCTATTATTGTGTTTTGGTCCTTTTTAGGGTAGAATTGTTTCCTAGTCATTTTATATATACAACATTCAGTGGAAGTTTTCTCATTGTAGGGATTTGGTCTATGTTAATTCTGTGCCTAAGCTGTTGAATGAAGACTGGAAGAGGCGGTTGTGGTGGTTGGGGCCTGATATTCAATCATTAAATTGGTTGGGAGTTGAAGGCTTTTGGAGTGTTTCTAAGTGGGTATGTGCAGCAGTGGTTACTGCCCTGCAACTACTTCACCAAAAGCTGTCATTCCCATGAGGGTGTGGAGCACTGCAGTGACGAGCATCCCTCCCCTGCACTGTGTAAGAATCCTGCTATTAGTATGCTACCTGGGCTTGTTTTCTCTTCCCCCAACTAAGTCTCATGTGATCTCACAGCAGAAGTGAACAATAGCCAATGCTCTGAAAGAGTCGCAAATGAGCAAATAGAATGATGTAGTAGCATTCACCCATATTTACTGTTTGTTTACAATGTTCCAGATAGGAAGCTAACATATGCGGGGGATAAAGGATCTATAATTTGCAAAATCTGTGTCAGTCACTGTCTTACCCTTGAAATTCCCAAGAAAAATTCCGGAAAGGAATTTATTAGTGTGCTACATTTCCTTTTTCCCCTTGTACTTATGGGTAGTAAGTAGAGAGTTCAGGAGTCTCTCTTTTCCTCAAGGTCTTTGAGTTTACAGGAATGAGTATGGGCTTTTCAGGCAAGCAGATCAGCCTCGAACTTTCACTTGAAGTTGAATGGTAATTTGTTCAATGCCTTTGAACATAAATTTCTTTACCAACAAAAACGATTAAGGTAATTGCAGTAATGAACAGTGAATGAATCTTTGAAGTAACAGTGCTTAGAAATGGAAGGCATTCTTATATTCTTTCTCTTTCATATAGTTGAAAGTCTCATACTCTTCAGCAAAATTCCTGCCATCTTTATGAGTGTGTATCGTTCATGTACTTAGAACAGACTAGGTTATTCTCTTTGCTTGGGTGACAGGGATTTAACATACTGTAAAAGCAACTTGATGGAGTTGAGAACTGACAAGACAGCACCAAGGTGCCATTGCTACATGAGATTTCTTCCTTGAACTCTTAAAATGACTCCAAGTTCTCTTTGAACCTCCCTGCTCAGCTTTGCTATGCCTGAATAAGCTGTATTACATCTGCATTTAAAGAATGATACAGCCATAAAACTTGTACTACGGAATAAAAAGGCTCAAGCGTAAGATCTGTCTTTGCCACTTACTAGCCAATTGTGGTAGTGCGCCCTTCACCCTACCCCATAATGTCCATGTCTTACTCCCTGTGACATGTGAATCTGTTGGCTTACATGGCCAAAGGGGACTTTGCCTTTCAGATGTGACTAAGTTAAGTGCCTCGAGATGGAGAGTATATCCTGGGCTATGTATGTGCATTGAATGGTATCACGAAGATCCTTGTAAGAGGGACCCTGGAGGAACCAGAGTAAGAGATAGCAGATGGAACCCCAGAAGCATCATTTAGAGAGCTGCACATTGAAGATGGAATGTGCCACAAGCCAGGAAATGCAGGCAACACTAGAAGCTGAAAAGGCTAACAAGACGTTTTTCTCTTCATCCTCAAGAAGGACCATAACTGCTGAACTCAAATGTTTTAAGTCACTAAATTTGTGATAATTGATTATAGCAGCAATTGAAAAGTAACACGCATTTTACATTTAGTTTCTTATCTCTAAAATAATATAGGAAATACAAAATGTGTTTGGAGAGTATAAGATCTATGAAGAAATAAGGGACTAGAGAATGTGAGCAAGTGTGCACAGAGGATCCGAGAGAGACAGAGTGTTCAGGGACTCTGCGATGGTGGTGTTGAGCAGATGCTAGCATTAGAACAAAGCAGACTAAAGAGCTGCCCAAAGCGCACTCCACACAGCGGGAAGAAGCCATCCTCTGGTGCACACAAACCCACCCAGCATGCTGGTGTGGCGGGAGTGAGACAGGCAAGGAAGCCAGAGACTGAGATGACCTCCAGAAAGGCTGGAAACCGCGTGTATTGAGGGACAGTTTAGCCTGATTGTGGTCAACATGGAATGTAAACAATACAAACATGTAAAAATAGATCAAAACTCAAGTCTTACATCTAGGTATACACAAGTTTTACTGGGTAATTATACCCCAATAAAGCTGGGAAAAGGACATTTTGACAATTTGGATCAGAGCTCAGAGGAAAAGTCAGATCTGAGGAAAGGTCAAAGCTGCAGGCAGCTTTTGGTATGAAGCTGAGGTCCCAGCCGCGGGGCTGGGGAAGCCCGCCCTGGCAGAGGTATAAGCAGGTAGTCTGGGCCCTTGAGCAGCAGGGCTCGGGCAGAGAAAGTGGAACTGAGAGGCAATGGCAGGGACATGGGAGGAAACCTCTGAGGGTGTGTGCCCGAAGCTAAATGGACAACGTGCTTCAAGACTTTGGCTGGGATCAGCTTTGTCAAAAATGTCACTCAGTCTTGTTTCAGTGTGCAGAGATAATATGCAGCACAAAGGTCAGGGCTCTTAGAAAACTCTTCTTAAGATTATAGATGAATTAATTCTGATTTTTTTCGACTCATCTCTCTACCCTGAAAGCTCATCTCTCTTGATTGCTCAGAAACAGTATCTTAGAGCAGACCACTCTTGCAGGGATCCGATTACTTTTCTCTTACACCTTCCCTGTTTTGTGCTACTACGGCTTATGCATAAAAGGCTCCCTAAAGCTGTATGTGTTCATAGGTGGGGCTTTGCAGAGATGACTGGATGGTGGGTATATGATATTGGATCTTGGGGATATGATGCAGGACAGTTCACTGATTGCTTTAGCATAGTTCTGAGTGTGCATAATGGAAGAGGGAAGACCTTATTGAAGAAGGAAGACCCACCCTGTGTGGGTGACACCAACCATTAGGCATGTAGCCCGGACAGGACAAAAAGGGAAAGAGGGAAGGCTGGACGCTTCCTGCCTGCCACACCATGAAACTGGCTGTCCTTTGCCATGTCCCTCTGCCACAGAACCAGCTGACTGTGGACTGACACTGCCTTTAAACCTTACCTTTTAAAATGTGTAGGTGTCAGATATTTTGTCCCAGCCATGAGAAAGTAACTGAGACGTGTGCCTAGGCTTCTTCCCTTGTAATCAGGTATTCTGGAGCTAGCAAAGACCCGCCCAAAGCAGAAAAGCACTGAATGGACTCTTCCTGGGAACGAGGAACAGTTTTGGAAAGACGATAGCAAGAATTTAACGAACAGTGATGCTTTGATACAGCTTGTTAAATACTGTTTACTAAAGTACCCCACCAGCTCCGTGCCATTTCCATTGTAAGGAAATGACAATAAATTTCACATTGTAGGACACAAACATTTGCCCAGTAGTAGAGTCAGAAATTTCATTATGTATTTCTTAACTGAAGATTTGAGCAAGTGACTCTGAACCTTTTGGTGTTACAATAGTCTTTATTTGATTTTTTAAATTTTTTTGGGTCATCTGTCTGTCTTCACTTTTTAGGGCCAAAAAGGAATAGTTTTACTTTTGAATTACATATAATTTTCTTTTTTTTCTTAAAATTACTGGAGATAGTTCCAGTGTTGTAAAACTACACAGAGAAATAGCTGGGATCGAAGGAATTACACAAGAATTCATTTCAACTTACCAGTGTTTTGTAGGATTTGGTGTCATCTGAAGCTGCTTTGAAGCCTTGTCTTCTCATTAAGGTTTTCTGAGATCCCAACCTGGCCTGGCCTGTGAGGAGCTAAGTCTGCACTGCCCTTTCCTCTCTGCTTGATGGCAGGCTCCGGACTCTTTCTAGCTGTACCTGACACCTCTTGGTATGGGTGTCTGGATTCCATTAGTTATCTGAAAGTGTCCTCCTATTTCCTACTGCTGGGAGATTTCCCAAACTGGTCCTCTGAGTGTGGCATCAACTCAAACAGTTGGGCTTTTCTGTGGCTTTTACATCTGAGCTTAGAGCTCTCCAGGGAGGCTCTGGAAACTGCAATGGTTCTGGGGAGTGCCATCACATGCGATCTGCTTCTTTGGGAAAACTTCTCCCCTGACTCCCATCTTCTGATTCCACAGTGCTTTGCCATAGGCATGTACAGACCATCGTTCAAGAGCATGAAATTGCCATGATACCTACTAAGCCAGTTCTCTCTCTACTAAAGAGTCCTAATTCCCTTGGAGCCCCATCCTAGTATGCAATCTAGCACACTTCACACAAGAAACCGAACTTTAAAGACTTAATGTGTTGATCTAACATCCTTTCATTGTACCTCACCGTTCTACCCCCCACTCCAGCCCCCTCTTCCCCCGACAGGTTAGTGTCTGTCACCCTTCATTATAAGGTCTTTGTCCACCCTGCGTTCCTTTAGCTCTTTCTTCCCCTGTATTAGCTTTCTGTGTAGCAATAACATCCTCGTAGACATAGTAGCTTAAAACAACACCCATTTGTTATTAAATGGTTTCCAAGGGTCAGCTGTTTGAGCACACCTTAGCTAAATCTCCTTGGGTTTATAACACTGTAATGGCCAAGATACAGAGCCTTCCTCTAAGCTCACACAATTGTTCAGAGAATTTGTTTCTAGCAGCTATAGCTTACACTGACTTCTTTTAGGTCAGCAGAAGAGCATCTCTGATCTCACAGATGACCTATGCATTCTTCCTTGAAGGCTTACTTGATTGGGTCAGGCCCACCCAAGATAATCTTCTGGGATCTGAGACCAGGAAAATCTCTTCTACATAACATAGCATCATCATGGGAGGGATATCCCATCATAGCCACAGGACCTGCCCACAATCAAGGAGCAGGCGTGTGTACCAGAGGTCCAGAAGTCCTGAGGGCTGGGCTTCTCTATTACATTCTCTATCATATGCATCTGCCAGACCCAATTATAATTAGCATATGTAAATGCTTGAGAAAACCACACACACAAACATACTGACTCATCCACTTGAAATTCTAAGCCACAAACCTAACCACTAACTAGTGAGGCCTTCTGAGTTTCCAACAGCCCAGCTTAGTTGTTCTCTTCCTCCTCTGGATGAACACTGCCCTCTACCCATTCCTCTCCACGGCTCTATGGGAATGTGGAAGCAGATGGCCCGTGACTTCAGATGTCACTCCTCCTCCTCCTGCCATCTTCCCCGCATGTGTCTGTGCCCGCGCGCTCTGCTCTCCCTCCTTCACAGTGGGTGAGCTATCCACAGCTCTTGCCATCTGTGGTCCTGAATCCAGTCACCTCCCTCCTGGAGGCACCGCTCCTGTCTCTCTTGCACCCTCCATCATTCACTTTCGTGCTGTAATGGATCGCTCATGCTTTCATATAAGCGTGCGATAAGTTCTCCTATTCTAAGAAATCCTCTCTCATGACTCTGCCGTAGCTCCATTAGTCACTTCTCCTTTACAGCAAATCCCTTGGGATTTCTGTTTGTGAACATCGCCCGCAGCTGAGCCCGCCCTCTGCTCCTCGAGACATTGTCTTCACGTAGTTTCCGGGCGCCACACTTTGTTGCTTTTCTAACGTTGTACAGCGCGTTATCTAACAGTCAAACGCAGCCAAGGATGTACTTGTGTGCAGTATGTCTTGGGAAGCAGTTACTGGAGGAGAATCCTTTTAAAAAAATTACTAAATATCCAAGTGAGTCCTGAAATGTTTTTTCTTGTTTGGTCCTAGGAGATTCCTTGCTCCGTATTTCGAGCCTGAATCAGACCCTAGAAATTACCCTTCTGTCTATTTCATGTTTTGATTTAGAGTTTGTAAGGATAAAAAGGCTGCTTCCTTACTTCTTAAAACTCTCTTTGCTTACCCTAAGTCACGATTTTTTGTTTATTCATTCCTTTGGTTTCTAGGTAGTGAAGAGTTTGGGGAAATACTAGAGTTGGATTTCTACCGTGTCAGGTTCATACCCACAGAACAGTTAAAGCCTATCAGGTTTTATGTTGTATTGATAGACGCCAAAGGCTAAGAAAGAGAGTGGGGACAGGCCCCGGCAGGCAGCCCTGGCGATACAGTCTATGGAGTGTATTGTCTTCTTGTGAATATCATTTTTAAGAAAGTTGGAAGAATTAAGAAGAAGGGAGAACATGATACTTGTTTTTAAGTATTTTAAAGATGAAAACAAAGATGAAAGTTTAGATTTGTGGTAAAGGCCAAGTGGTAAGGTTGGACCAATTGTAAGAAAATGCAGGAATTCATACCAAGGCTTGCATGAGATTGTAGAAAAATGATTTTCCCAATACATTCAATAACAGAGCTCAGAAACAGCGCACGCAGTATTTCTGGAGGGACTCCAGCACGGGATGGGCAGGTTTAATCTTAGGTTGGATGATTGGAAGAGATGACATTTCACATCTCTTACATTTCTATTTTTATTCTAGCGCAGAGGCTCTTGACCTTTTCTGAGACTTGAATTCTTTCGAGAATCTAACAAAAAGTATCACCTTTCTCTCCAGAAGTAAATGAACATATGATGATGTTTCTTCCTGCAAATATATATGTATATAATTTAACTCTGGACTAGTTGAAAACTACAGCATACTGGCTTATTTCTTACTTATAGGGAGTTTGAATAATTAAAGTCTTCATGGGAAAACTAGAAATGCTTTTCAATCCTACTCTAAGAAATAGCATTTTCCTCTAAGTTCATTTAAACATAGAACAGATATGATTTGTTTTAAATGTCTTACAGAAAATACATAAGAAATAATAATAGATTAAATATGTATTAGTGTGAAATGATTTTGAAGATTATAATTGAATTTAACTGAATCTAAATGCTATTTGTAGATTAGAGATTAGTTTATACAGAAGTATCTCTCATCTATTTTGTTATTTGGTCCTTCTGAGAACACTGTGCTGCAGGTTGAATGTTTGTAATCACTGCACCTTTATAAATGACCAAATTGAATTTTAGAGAACTTAATTTGTTGGCCTAAGATCAAAATTAGAGAAAGTATCTGATGAGGAGTCAGATATAACCCCGTTCAATTCCTGGTTCTGACGTGTGACTTTAGAAGGGATTTTAGTGTCTCTATAACTCAGTTTTCTCCCTGGAAAAGTGAGCATAATAATAATGTTCACTTTCTATGAGCACATTTGGCCTTTACATGAGTTTTATGCCCTTACATATCAGCCAGGACTCCTAAAGCGTATGTTCTGAAATGCTGAGAGCAAAGGCTGACTCAGAGCAAGCAACTGACTATGGAAAAGATGATAAAATTAAAACAGAATTTTAGAGTTTAGACTCATGTATAATGTCTGATGAGATATATTTTTAATAAAAGTAATGCATTTGTTTTAATTTATTTTAAAATAAATTACTTGGATGTTTTTAATAAATAAACTATCTGCTGCTTAGATTTTTTAAAAATTTTTATTTTTAAGACAAAAGAACTCAGAATAACATAGAAACAATACAGAAAACACCAAGTTATGGAGAAGATAGTAGGGAATTGGCACTGGATGCTGTATATCATAATGTTATCTTCATATTTGTTATAACACAATCAATAAAGGAAATACCAAATTACAGAGGAGACAGCAGGGAGCCATCACCGGATGCTGCATTACATAGTGTTGCCTTTGCATTTGTTAACACAAAAACAGTAAAGGAAACACCAGATTACAGATAAAATAGTAGGGGGCCACCTCTGGATATTGCATTACATAATGTCATCCGAGCCCCCATCACTCAGTTACATAGATGATGGCTCGCTCAATTAATCGATTTTCTCCACTTCACCTCCATTGTTCTACCACCCTGTCAGTGCTCTTCCCACTGGTAATAACTGCACTTTTGGTTTATTTACTCCCTCATGCCTGGCACGTTATGGGGGCTGAGTGGAGTAAACTTTATCTATTTCCTTATTTAGTTATTTGTTTCTTTCTAGTGAACTGACCATTACATTTCTGAAGTTCTGAAATGGCCAACAGATCATAGAAAGATACCACTTTAAGCTCCTGCTTGAAACCAACAGCTTCAGAAAACTGCTGGCCTTGATTCAGGGCCATTAGATATTTTAAATATCTAAAATAAACTATTTAGATGATTTGACGCAGATGATAAGAACAGAAAAACTATATTTGCTTACTGATTTGTTATTTATTAATTGTGTCATTTTGGGTAGTCATTTAACTAGTTATTTGGTGCTGCGTAATGAAATATCTCCAAGATTCAGTGGCATAAAACAATCTGAATCATTTTATAACAATTATAATAATCCTATATGACTCTTTTAGTTTCTGGGGGCCATGATTTCTTCAGGGACACAGAAGGCTCAACCTACACCATCAGCTGGCATGTCTCAAAGACTGGCAGCTGCGATCATGATTCCATTCCTGTCTGGTGAGTAACACTGAGAAGATGCAAACATGTGGGACCACGGGGCTCCTGAGGTCTTTCTCTCTGTCTCCATGTGGTGTCTCCATGTGGCCGTTCTAATATAGTGGCTTCAAGGTAGCTGGACCTCTTATATATCAGCAGGGCATTCCTAAACTGTATGCCCTGGAGTGAGTGCCAGGCTAAAGCTATCTCTTTTCCTAACCTACCCCCAGGAGTTGCACAGCATCACTTCTGCTACCTTGAATCATGTTGCTAAGGCTGCTTCTCTTCAAGGAGAGAAGAATTAGACTCTATCTTTTTATGGAAAATTTAAAAAACATTATGCTTATTGTAGTCAAGGTTTACAAAGGAAAGGATTTTATATAGGGCACATAATTTATGGGATTATTTTATAATATTCTCTCAAAAGGTCAAATGTGACACAGTGCAGGTGATCTGTTCACACACTAGAGACCCAAAGAATCCAGCTGAGGGCCTGGATCTCATGGCAATGCCCCACATGAGTCCAGCTGAAGACCTAGAGCCCATGCAATGTCTGCCACAAGTCCAGCTAGAGGCCTCAAGCCCACAGTAATGTCTCATGCAGGCCTGTTTCAAGGATCTGCGCTGGGAAGGCCCAAAGGTCCATGGTGGACACCAGAAAGTCTGTGCCAGTGGGATGAAGGATCTGTGCCAGCAGCTGAGGAATCTGCACCGGAGACAGGAAGTGACATTCAAAGTAAGGAGCAGAGCTCCCCCAAAGAGAAGCACAGCCATCCTCAGCGACCATGAGGTCCTGAGCTCTCCAGCAATGAGAACAGCTGAGTCCATATCAGGGAAACCAACGGGACACACTTCTCGGAGTGAACCAACAGAGCCCCTCTTCCTCTCCAGTTCTCTTGTTTTATGCTGTTGGCGACAATCCACAAATGCGCCTCCACATCCGGCGCCAGGCGGATTCAGTTCAGCTGGGCATTACAAGTTGACCTTTAGCTAATCCATCACAATACTTCTCAAGCCTCACACCGACCTCTTTTCTAAACGATACTGTAAGGAAGATAGTTGTAGCTACTCAGGGGCTATCGGTGTAAAGCAGCTGTACATAGAGAAAAGACTTCATTTCTGCCTTCAAGGAGAAAACAACACCTTTCTTGCTCTTTTAGCTCCAGCTCTTTCAGTAAAATGTTGTGTTAATGACCACAGCACTCAGTGGCTCTTGATTTCCATTTATCAGAGCATATGGAAGTGAATTGGAACCAGTGTGAACCCTTTGCTACTTCTTCAGTGCTCTGAGCAATACATCTTACAGAGTGTGAACTATGAGAGACAATTAAATTTTAACGTATTAATTTCTTAAAGTTGGTCAAGCATATCACAGGTTCAAGGTGCTCTGCTAAGTGCTACAGGGAACACAGAAATAAATTAATTCATATGTACTTCAGGACTTGATGCATCTACATCCACATAAATGTATATTATACATGCAATATATGCAGTCTTATGAATAAACAGGAAAAAGTTTATTTCTTTGCTGTATAATCTAAAACAAACATAAAGGACAAAGGTGAACACTATATATATAATACATAAAATATTCACAGTTCTAAGAGATACATATGAAATTTATACATAAATTCAACAATTACATATCCAGTAACTGCCTGCATTGTCCAGTGTCCTTAGGGGGTAATTGTGGGGTCATGGGCATGTACTGTCTTCAGAGCAGGAGACAGAGTGGCTTCTATCATTTCCTAGTTTGGTAATGATAGGGTAGGTTACCTGTCTGAATTAAACCTAAGTAGCCCATTTATAGAATAATGGGCTTGAATTAGGTACTGTACAAGGTTCTTTCAAATTCTTAAGAAACCTTATTTACTAACTTTTGCTTTTTTGTTTATAATTGTTATAAATATATGTCCAAATATGTTAAAATGCTTTGCTTTCTCTAACATTTACTCAATGTCTATGGTATAAATGCTTGAGTATAATGTCCTTTAGAAAAAAATTTCTTGAGAATATTCTATAAGGTAAAACAAACAAATCCTTTTTTGCAATAACAACCCTATATGGTCCTCAGATTTTAAAACATTACAAAGCGTGTCACACATGTGTCTGCAAAATAGTAGTGAATTGTCTTACACACTCCTGATCATTTTCAAAGTGTTTAATTTGTTATAATTCTGATGTTATCTGTCTCCTGGACTTCTCTGCTCTTGCCCTTTTAAGGTCCTTCTTTGACCAGTCTTAGGACTTCTGGGCTCCAGCCCAAAATCTCACAGATGGGTAAACAGTGGATTCGCATTTAAGAGGGATAAGACTGAATCTTCGCAGGCCACATTGCTGGTAAAATGTTCAACCAGGGCCACGGAATTTCAACTTCAGAAAAATTACTGAATTATACTCAGTTTTATAGAATGACCCCACTCCTTACGTCCTGGCAAAGAAGAGTCTACCCATGTTTTTGAGCAGGTGGGTAAAATCCACTGTATATACATTGCATTATTTACTCCTCCGGCAGTCTTGTGTGATGACTAACATGAGGCATAAATGGGCCACGTCATCTGCCTGATGTAAAACGTCTGGTAAGAATGCAGCAGCCGAGAACAAGGGTTGAGTCTGGCAAGTCTCTGCCGCAGTCCCCGCTCTGCGCTAGCAGCACCAGCAGCACCACAGCATGTCTGGCAGCCAGCTTAGCTGGTGCGTGTGCTCTGGTGCTGAGGCTGCAGTACCCTTGAGAGCCTGTGACACATGAGAAGAACCTGGGAACTGCCAAGCCCCAGCGCAGCATGCATTTGGGATTTTAGTTCAGCCTCTGGAGGCTGAAGGTCAGCACGTACCCCTTGAGTGCTTGAGAAATCACGACATTAAATATTGAATAAACTATGACAGTTGTGGGAGACCTCACGGATGAAGAGAAAACATTTTTTATTTTAGTAACTTTAAAGGTACATTTTTCTCTGCATTATTGCACTGGACCCCACAAATCAGGTAGCTGATGCTGGTTTCTATGTTTTAATCTCCTTGACCACTTGTTAATTCTAGTCTCACATTTAAGTCACAGTGCTGCTTTCCCTTTCCTGCAGTGTCATGGGCGGGAAAAGGCAACGTTGCTTTGGTGGGCGTGGTGGGACAGCTCCATGTCAGTGACCGTCAAGGTGAGGTTTGAGCTCTTTTATTTACCATGACTGCTCTAGTTCGTCTCCTGCAGACTTGATGTGGGCACATGGAGATTCCTCCCAATCCCGCTGATGAGGTACTTAGTCCTAAGGAGGATTCCTAGGTAGTGGTAGTTTCTCCCAGCATTTGGCAACCATGTTTGGCTGACTTCTAGTTAGCAGTTTCCCACACCACTGATCAGAAGTACACAGGGCCCTCGGATGCACCAAACTCTTCTCCCTGGACCTCACCTTTTGGGAACCGACTTGCTGCATACCCTGGCCCGTTCTGCCATGCTTATTCTCCTCTGTGCTGTAGCAGCATTGAGGCAGATTGGTCATGCTGGGTGCTCAGAGGACACGAACTAGGAACAAAATATCACTATAACTGTCTCACAGTTACCCAAGAACTTGAAAGGGGAGTTTCTTCTTGGATTGACCTTATAGTTTTTGGAATAGAAATCAGTCACAAAAGATTGCTAATGGAAGAAGATGGCCTCTCCTCGCAAACACTGTATGTTTTCATTCCCCCAAGTAGCTATATTTTGGGGTCATGGAATTCCTTCTTATATCACTGTGAATAAAAGGTATTCTGACCATTCATCATTCCTGTCAATTTGAATGTACTAAGAAATGTCTTGCAGATCAATAAAGCACATTCTAGGTGTGTCTGTGGATGACTGACATGTAGACAAGCAAAACTGAGCAGGAAAGACCAACCTGGGTGTGGATGGTGCCAACAAATAGGCTGTTTGCCTGGATAGGATAAAAAGAGAAAGAAGGAAGTGTTCCTGGCTTGGAAGAGCTCCCGGTCTTGCCACTGCTTTTGGACATCAGTCTCTAGTTTCTTTAGCTTTCTAACACAGACTCATACCAGCAACTCTTAGTGAGTTTCCAACCCTTCAATTTCCTGATCTCTCTTGGTCTGAGGCTCCCATGTTCATGGCTGAGCAGCTGCTGGATCGTCTGGCTCTCCAGCATGCAGAAGGCCACTTTGTGTTCTTCCGCTTCTGATCTGCAGAAAGGTGTTGTAGACTCTCCTACCTCTGATTCCTGTATGACTGCCTAGTAAATCTTGCACGGTTATACATCTTTTTCTATTAATTCTTTTC
Source organism: Dinomys branickii (assembly GCA_004027595.1). Classification (NCBI taxonomy): domain Eukaryota; kingdom Metazoa; phylum Chordata; class Mammalia; order Rodentia; family Dinomyidae; genus Dinomys; species Dinomys branickii. The sequence continues at coordinate 9,605 of PVLD010022065.1, read as the reverse complement.
CTCTGGAAAACCCTAAGTAATACAGATCAGAAACCATGTCATCCATCCTGTCTTGGATCAAGGGGTGGAGCACTATCTACTGAGTTCTCTTTGAACTTAAACTTAATAGTTCTGCTTTCAAGAAAACACTGACTCCTCCCCAATCCTCTGCAAGCCCTATAATCATCTGGTAATCTTCCAGGGCAAGCAAAGATCTTAATTAGGAGTACCTCATAAAAATCCCATTATCTACCTTAAGACACCCCACTTTGCAAGCTGAATGCAATGAATAAACATGTAAGCATCCATAGAAAGTATTTACTTCTGTCACAGGCAATACACTTCTGGAAATTCTGTATAAGGCATAGTTCTTACCTCTGAGGGCTTTTCCAAGGAGTTAGAGAGAAGTGGCTCGTACATGAAGACATCAGAATAATACATGGGAGTGTATGTGAGGAGGTTCATACAACAGGGTTGACTAAAGATGAAAGATTTTGGTGGTCAGGAGTGTTTGAGATGATTTAGGCGAGGGAGGGCAGATAGCCTAAGAGATTCAAAGGGTGGGTACTCTTTAGGTGCCCGTATGAAGGAGGGAGTGGTTCCGGAGAGAGAGGATAGTTAAGAGTGGAGTCCAGGCTGCCTGTTGTGTTTGAGAAATGCTCCATAATATTGTACAGAGGATCTTTGTCTGCTTTCTTCTGCAGCAACTCCCAGAATCTTTCTATAACATTTTCTTGCCCCAGGAGCTAGTTCTGCTTTAGGTGGTCAGAGGGATACAGTGAACAGAATTACTCATTTTTTTGTTTTTTTTTTTTGGGGGGTGGTACCAGGAATCAAACTCAGGACCTTGTGCTTGCCAGGTAGGTGCTGTGCCACTGAGCTATATCTCCCGCCCAGAGTTATGCGTTCTAGACAGCTACCGTGATAGCGGCTTTCTGCTGGGGCCTGTAAGCTGGCCTATAGGATCCCAAGGCCTGACTGCTTCAAGTGTTCAGGATAGAAGAGTAATTTGTCTTCACCATCACTGGTAACTAGTAAGACACCCACAGGCACAGATACGCTCAGTCATACAGACCCCATCATTTCTTGCATACTGTACAGTACAAATATTGTTCAGGAAATAGAATAATTTCCTCAAACCAAGGTATCTCTCTTAGATTGGTCTTCGTAAAAGCAGAGCCTGTACCAAGGACTGAGTGTTACAATCTTTTGAGGGGGAACCTCAGACGGCGAGAAGGTAGAGATGGAGCCAGGCAAGGGTGCGGGCTCAGGTAGTGTCTCTCCCTGGTCTGGAAGAGGGAGAGGGGAGATGACGGGCTTGAGCGGCTCTGGAGCCTAAAAGTGTGCTGCAGAGTCCCCTTCTTGATGTGAGAATGAATCTGTCTACCACCTGTCTATCTATGATCTATTATCTCTCTCTCTTTGAGACAGGGTTCAGTCATCTGCCAATTTACCCAAGCTGGCCTCGAATTTGCTTCCATCACGCCTTAGCCTCCGAGAGTGCTGCGATTACAAGTGTGCACCACCACCTCCGGCTAGGAGGCTATACTTTTGAAGCCAGTGTTATACCATATTGTGGGCTCTGATGGTAGAAGACAGGAGACTAAAGTCCTGGGCTTGACCATCGTCAGCAAAGGACTTAGAGAAGAGGAGAAGGTATGAACTGCTGACAGCCAGTACCCTAGTGTCACCAGACAGTGTGAAGTCTCGTCCGCATTAATGGAAACCAGACGCGGCTATTTCTCGAGCCTTCTTGTACACCTGTCATTGCCCGTGCTCTCCCTTAGGACACCCTAAAGGAGGAGGGTCCCATACATATGCGTTTAGGATGTTACTGAGCAGCTGACGTTGCTCGATTCATATAGAAACCACAAATTGGCAGTGTGTAGCTATTTTAGTGTTAACAGCCCTGGCCTGGAATGCCAGTGGCTCTCAGCACTTCTGGTGTAAGCGTGTAAGCAGCTCTCTTTGCTGCTTGGAGTAAGCAGCTATTGGCAGGGCTCAAGAACTGCTCCAGCCACCTGATCATGGCCCCATTGTCTTTGCTGCTCTCTGTGGTTCTCTGGACACTAGCCCTCTTCTGTATTAGTAGTTCTAGCTGCTGGCTGCTTTTGGTGCCTGAGGCCCTTGGTGCTACCAGTTTAGCATCTCTATTCAAGATAGCAATCAAAACTAGAAAGGGCTATAATATCTGGAAGAGATTTTACTAGATTCACTGTATTGTGCTATAGCATACAGGGAACCCATGTGCTAACAAGAGGTTGCTCATACAGGGTGGTCATGGATAGGGGAGAAACCTCTCTTGGAGCTGAATGAGGAGGGTTATATAGTAGTGGGGTAGAATCATCCAGGGGAGCTGCAGGGCACAGTCATCTGGGATACGTCTGTCACTGAGGCCTGCTGCAGCCAATGTAAATATCTCCGAGAGCAGACACGGAGCTCCTCATACAGCCATAGCCAAGGCCACAAGTATTTGGGGCAGGTGCATATTAAAAGTGCATTTATCAGGCACATTCATCTCTCTCCTGTCTCGTTATTAGCTGGATGGTAAGTAGATAAGCCCAGTGAAGTCGATCTGGGAAAAACTAGACAAGTGCCCACAACATCACCCACAATAGGAACACAAACCTCACATTATTATGCAGCTGTACATCCATTCTCCATCTTCATCCACTTTCAAGGATCTCTGATTGGGCAGCAAGACTCAAACACCCATCAGGGATCATCACAAAGACTTCTATGGATAGCAGCATAAAGAAGTCTACGCTTTGACATTTTCTTTTCCTTGCTGTATTCTGATGGTTCTTCTAGGAAGGACAGTGTCCCCATACCATTCTCTGTTAACTTCAAGCAAGGCAATTGTAGTCCTCTTGTATCAGTAGACTTAAGGTTCAGTAACACACACACACAGTGTGTGTGTATGTGTCTGTGAGTGTGTGTACGCACACGTGTGCACAAGTGTGCATCCATGTGTGTAGGTTTCCCCTTTTCCTGTTTTATGAGGAAGTTACATTGGTTTTAAACTTGCAGCATCTATGATTTTGATTATTGATTCATATTAAATCAACTTATAGGCTGGGTGTGGTGGCGCATGCCTGTAATATCAGCATTCGGGAGGCTGAGGCAGGAGGATTGTTGTGAGTTTGAGATCAGCCTGGGCTACAAAGTGAGCTCAAGGCCAGCCTGAACTGCATAGAGTGAGATCCTGTCTCAGAGATAAAAAAAAAAAAAATCATTTTATGGTGTCAAACCAGCATATTTTCTTATTAAGTGGAAAAACAATCAGAAATTAATCTATTTTGGATTCTCAGACTTTATTTTACTGTAATTGATGAAATCTTTCACACTAATTATAAAAGTAAATGGAATGGTACAATTTTAAATTTCTGTGACTTCTGGTGAGGGCAATGTAGTGTAGGTGGCATTTTAAAGTAAAGGAGCAAGACTGGTAGAAATGAACAGTCCTTGATTGAAAAATCCCACCCAAAACCAAACCGCCGATATTATGCTTTAAAAATCAAACACTTCGGTCAAATTTGACTTTACATTTCTATGTAATTCATTTTTTAGAATTTTACAGACATGGACACAAAATAAGCATAATAGGGTGAAATGCTTTTTTTTGTAAGCTAATATTTCAAAATTAATAAAGAATATTTTCATCTGTTATTAACTTAAAAAATGAAATGCAACTTTAAATGGGCAGTCTTCCATTGTACGAATGGGTCATAGCATGTTTAATGAATATATCTGAGTGAATCTGAGCACCACCACCCTGATCCGAGAGCCTCTAACCGCCCCTCCCAGCACCGCTGCTCCTGGGGACCCAGTGCTTTCTGCCCTACGTTGATAGCCGCCACTGCTCCCCGTGCTTTTCCAAGCCTCGTCCTGGGTGCCTGTGACCTCTGTGCCCTCTCAGGCCTTGTTCTGGGCAGGTGGCCCCAGTGACCTTTCACTGCCCGCCTCCCCGCCAATGCCCTGAAAAAGACCCCATCATCTGTGGGAGAGCAGCTGGTCTGGTCTCGCCCCAGAGAGGTCCCTCAGGCTTGTTCCGAATTAACCTGTCCTGTTGATCGCGTATCTTTGTTTCTTCGTTTCCTTTTTCCTAACAACATTAACCACTTTATCTATTTCCAGGGCAGTGACATTCTGCTTTTAATGGTGTGTAGTGCTGATCAAAATATCCTCAATAAACAGTCTGAATTCAGATTATTTGGTTACAAAATTGTCTCTGTCATTGAATGAAATTTGGAAAAGTAAACTTGCATTTTGGAACAGTAAAATTTACTGAGTGACTGTGTTCATGATGCTATGATTCATGACGAGGACCAATGTTATTTAAAAATACAGTTTTATTTTAAAACTATCCAAAAAATATGTACTTTCACAAGCAGAATTTTCCATTCCAAGACTTCTGAGGTTAAGGAAATGGGTATAATTCTTATTTCCACAGTAAAATTGGAATAATGTCACAGTAAGGGCATTATACTAAGTACTTGGTGACTGCAAGGAAATACTTTTTAATTAGGAAAACTCAGCAAATAACCTTTAATTGTAGCTTTTTCATAAGTCATTTGTTACTAAGGAAATCTGAGACATTCTTGAGTGAAAGTCAGTACAAACCACGCTACGGTTCAGGCACTTGCCCGCGCCAGAGACCGAGGGAGTTGCTCTGTTCTGGTGTCCAGCTGGTGTCCCTTCCGCTCCTGGGTAAAAACACACAAAGGAGCCTCTGTGTGGTCTCTGTGTTCCCGTCTGTCGCGGGAGTCGAAGTTCAGATTCTAACAAAGATGCAGAAATTCACTTCATGATAGGTCCAGGGCCAGGGGTATTGCATTTCTATGATTTTCAGTTCTTCAGAATGAACACACACACACACACACACACACACACACACGTGTGCATGTACGTGTGCTCACAGAGAGAGAGAGAGAGAGAAATTGGAGCCAAGTATCAGTCTCCATGGAAAGCCTCATTTCACCTGTTTGTGTCTGTTTCTGTCGTAGAATGAGGCATTAAGCGAGGACCGAGGCAGATTCGTAGGCTTTCAGTTCTGTGAGGTACACTGTTGGGCCCACCTGATCCTTCATCTTCTAAGTAATTTTCATTCTAGAGAGGCTGAGTGATCTGTGTGCGATTAAATGAAGAGAATGGAACACAGCTCAAGTTTGGGTCAGACCATTTCATGCCCATATCCGATGTTCTTTCTCGCGCCACAGCTATTTTGCTCTGAAATTTATGAATTTAAAGCTATCCAAATGGAGATTCATACTATGAACTACAGCTAGAGTTCTGTCAACATTTTTTTAAGATTTCTTAAAATTGGCAGTTAGCTAACCAGGTTTGAATACATTTTAAACAGGGGGAGGTTGTTTTGATATTCATTCTTTGTGAATAAATTTAAACCATGATCTGTCTTTTTGAACTCACATCTGCCCGGTCTCAGACTCAATCCTGTGGCTAAAAGCAGAGCTAAAAACAGTAACACTAGGAAATAGCTACAAACAAATGGTAGCGCACGGGCAAGCAGAGGATGGTGGAGCAGCCTGTGTTGTTTATTAGATTCAAATCTTAAAATAGGAATAGGGATAATCTTGTGGATACAGCCTCCTTGGAATAAAATACTTTATATTATTTTGAACATCAGCTGCCTTGGGACTAAACTCTCATTCAGTTTTGCAATAAGTGACTTTGTAGATGACGTGGTGTATCAGCAGGTTTTTCTGCAGCTGAAATCCACATTTGGCTCGTTTTCTGGAAGCCAAAGGCTTCGATCGAGTCTTAACTTGCAGGCGGCAGTAGATCCTTTTTCCAAGGCAGCAGTGTGGGAGGTTGGGGAGGATTTTCTGATCCCAATATTTTCTGTGATGTAGATTTTGTTGGATGGCTCGGTGTTAGCAGCTAGAGTCAGGATGGGGGCATGATAAATATATGGCAAGCAGAGAATTAGAGTGGCTTGCTAATGCAGAATTTCACCTTGGGTTCTGCCCAGGGCCGGGGAACAAACCTTCTCTTCTACTTGATTTTTTTTCGGTATGAACACAGACATTTGTAATGGTGTTCCTAAACAAGTGAGAAAATAGAACTCCCCCATTTTCTAATGCTGATTTTGTTTGAGTGTAAGTTTTTCTCCAACCTATGCATGGCCAGAAAAGAATCATTAAGCAGGCTATTCCTCCAGTTACCAGAAAATTCCTAGAGGAATGGACTCTCCCTCAGTTCCTTAGAAAGTATGACATGATGGCAGCATGCCATAGAGAAGGGGTTGGTGGATTTTTTCTGTAAGGGACCAAATAATATTTTCACCTTTGCCCACCATATAGACTGTTGAAATCACACAATCTGCCATTGTAGGGTGAAAGCAACCAGTAAACAAATGGGAGTAGCTCTAGTTCAACATTTGATTTACAAACAAGAGGGACTAGGACAAATTTACAGGCTGCAATCCCTGCCAGAGAACATAACACTCTTTACCAGGGGGTATAGAAAAAGGGTATTAAGTCCTCCTAGTTACCCAGCTAGAAATGTTGGAATTGTCTCTGATTTCTTTTGCTTTTGTCTTTTTTTACATTCCATCCAAATCATGCTGATTATACCTTTTCAATACCTTTTCTGTAATTTCCTCAGGAGAGACCTTTTGACCAATCTGTCTAAAATAGGGCTAGTCCATTATTGTCCACCTCACTATGCTATATACTTCCTTTCTACCTCTGGTCACGGTCTGAAGTTGCCTCACTGGCTGGCCTTCTTGTTTATTATTATTTATCTCTCCTGCTGGAATGGCAAGTCCTCGAACACAAGGACTTTGTCTCCTTTACTGCTGTGGAGTAGTGTCTAATACAAGACACAGGCAGGTACTCTGTAACGATTGCTAAAACAGAAAGAACCTGGAACAAATCCCCTAGTTCCTAATTCCCCATATTCTCCAGTACAGAAAATTTGAAACTTACTAAATCAGTCAAGGTCCTGGAGGAAAAGATGACCTAGTTAAAATAGGCTAAATAGAGGCTCCATGAAGAGTATTTTAAAAAGTGCATCCAAATGAGAGAAAGAAAGAGGAATAATGAGGTTGTTAACCATCACTAGACATAAAATAGTGACAGAGTTATCAGCACCTGAAAAGAGGTCTTGTGGAGAAGAGCTCTTCCCCGTCACAACGGTACCTGCATTCTCTGGTCACAAGATGCCACCAGCCAGGGAAAACCTCCAGGATGGGAGGAGGAGAATAAATGACCTCTACTTGTTACCATCCCTCCCTCAAATCTCCTACTGGGACTCCACACAAACTCAGCTGCAGCCCTGGAGGCAAAGGCGGCAACTAGTATAATTCTCAGAGGCTAAGCTCCTGGGACGTGGAGAGAGAAACAGGACATGTGGTACTGTCACTCCGTGGGTACCTCAGCATCCACTTTGCTGCAGGGAAGTTTTCTGTCTCCATCATAGGTACACATGGTGCCCTTTCGTCTACAGAAGCATGACAGGGTAAAGTCAATTCTGTCAGGCCCACGCCTGGAATCAAAACATTAATGATCACTGGGAATTTCATGTAAGACGGCAGGGGGGAAATGAAAGAAAACAACAGAATCAGTAGTTGATACCACTCCCGTGTAACCGGACACATGCTGTAATTTGTTAACTGGAGTTTGTTTTTCTACCACACGTTCTATTTCTTCTTTTTTTTTTCCAGTACTGTTGGAGGAAAATCCAAGTTTGTATTCTAAGTTCCTAAAATAAATAAGCAAATCAAAGTATCTGTTCCCTGAGATTATTTTTCATACTATAAGTAGGTACAGCAGGAAACATATGGAAACTCAAATGAAGAGAATTCAACTAGCATTAATAAAGGGACTGTACACATAGGTATGCCAGAAAATGGGGGAGACTTAAGTTATGTCTTTGGCACTTCCCAGGCTACTCACAAGGTAGCTCCTAGATATGGAAAGGGAAGGCTTTTCCTATAATCTGGAATGAGAAGATTCTGTAGAGAACACACCTTCAGAAGAGCTCTTTTCTTTAGCAGAGAAGCAGGGCAGGATCTGGGGTGCCTTTGTGTCAGTCTCTTCTCCCTAATGCTGTGTGGAGGAGGGTCAAAATCAGACAGAAGTCAGAAAATAGAAAAGCTTGCTGGTACCCATACAGTACAGCTTCTTAAGGGCAGAGAACCAACAGGAAGATGAGAGAAGATATTGAAAGACAAATGAAAGGCCTCTGGCATCTCCATATTCCTAGAACACAGGTTTAATTATTCTTTTTCCCTTGTTTGTTTCTCTTTTTAATTTTATTTTTTTAAGTACATGTTTGTCATATATGTTTAAATTCATTTTAGGGAGTAGGTACATGTACATAACACATCTCAATTCTTTTTTATTCCTCTTCTTAGACAAAACAAAATTCCACCTTCTTATGCCCTTTTTTGCAGTCTTTGGATTCTTTGTTGACTCCAGTTAATTTTATATAAGTCCCTTTTGCATTGTTTAGCAACTGTTGGATGGATGTCTTATAACCTCTTACTATTTTAAGAGATCTCTCACTTAATGATCATCAACTAAAACCCAGTCTTCTAGACCTGGTATTCTGTCTTCATGTTGGTTGACTCTGTTGCATATACTTTCAGTAGCTTTTTAATCTCCTGCATATCTGCTTGAATCTGTTTCATGGAAGCCAGTTCTTTCCTGTGTCGGACATTTATGATTTCTATCACTCTCCTAAGCTCTTCTATTTTTTGATCTATATCTACTCTATATTTTCTAACCATGTGCTTCATATGGTCATCATCTCTTTATCTCTGTTTTGTTTTTGTCAAGAGATTTATTGACCTGTTTTATTACTTCCGCTGCCACCATTTCATAAAATTCAGGGGGAAGATTAGGTTTTTTTATTTCTTCTACCTCAGCAGTCCCTTGGTTTGCCTTGGGAGAGTTGGGGATTATGGGTTGTATCTTGCTTCTACGTTTTCTCACTTTCTATTTTTTTGTTGTTTGTTTTCTGCATTGAGCCTTGCGAATTGCTTATGGTAGGTAGCTTTATTACCAGTATTGAGATCTCTTTAGGAAATGACTGCTTTATGGAGATGTCTTCTATACATAGCTGGCTTTTGGCTTTTGAGTCGGGGTTAAGATCCTGGCTTTTCAATTTATTAGGGATAAAGGTTGCTGCCTGTTTGCCTTAGCACCCAGTTCTTTGGAACTTCACTGTTGCAATATTTACAACCACCAAATAATCTAGGTATTAGCATTCCAGGAAGGTCAAATGAACACAACTATGTCACCTTGGGTAAAGTAGTACAGTCAGTAGTAACAATAGCATCAAGCACAGACTAGAAAATAACAAACTATGATAACTAATAATTTGTCAACTTTAACCATAGGTACAAGATGTATAGTTATACACCAAAATCTAAGACAAATCAGAAAATTATATACAGTAAGTATCCCTTCAATAGAGCAATTTTACCTTTGGGGAGAAAATTAAAAAGTGATAAGAGGAAAAATAGAGAAATAAAATCAGAAAAAGAAGTTAGAAGCAAGGCTGAAGGATAAAGGAATATTGCCTAAACCTTGGAAACTGGTGAAGACAGGAGAGAAAGAAAGAAAGAAGGAAAGAATAAAAAAAGAAAAAAAAAACCC